>JAKOGI010001059.1:0-35000 GCA_029747015.1 Carnegiea gigantea
ATATATATTCTTGCGTATATTTTTATATATGTATGTATGTATTGGTAATCGTAAATGTATATGTGTACATGCACACACACATGCACACGCACACGCACACGCACGCATATATATACATATATACGTGCACGCACACGCACACACACATATATACGCGCGCACACACACATAGACGTACACACACAGATGTATATATATTTATATACACACACACATACACACATATATATATATTTATATCTATATATATATATGTATATATACACACACACGCATACACATGTGTGTTGTACATATATAATATATATACTAATATTAATATATATATATTATATTATATATATCGATATATATAGTATATATAATATATATATATAGAAGATCGATATATTATATATATATGTATACAGATATATCTATATATTATATATATATGTATATATATATATGTATATATGTGTATTATATATATGTGTTGTGTGTGTGTATAGTCCACAAATGACAACATATACTGGACACATACCATTTACATACATACAACATACCTACATACATACATACATACTATATATTATATTTTATATATTATATTATAATATATATATATATAATATATATAATATATTATATATATATATATATATACTATTATAATATATATATATATATATATATAAAGTTAGATGAAAGCAATATATGGTTGACACATAGGATGCTTAGTTGGGCTGCCATAGGTTACAAAAATGTTCATGTAAGGTTAAATTAATACAATGTTACATTAAAATTTAGAAGTGTGACTCTTTACCTATTTTATGAAAGTAATTTGAAATACTTCAATATAATTTTTATTAAAGCAAGTGAAATTAAAGAGATGGTACTTTTAATGACTAAATTTTGCCCACAAAAAAATACGCATATTGGAAATTTTTTGAGAAAACTGTAAATAACGAATTATAGTATATGAGAACAAAAGGATTTTAAATTGATTTAAATGAAAAGAGAAAAGTAGTGACAATAACTAAAATTATATTGTTATCTGAATATTGCTACCTTTAAAATTGAAATATTTGTAATGCTATTTATAATATTAATGCGATAAAAGTAAAAATTGACTATGCTCCTTGCATCAGATGTCACTTAGGATGGTATAAGGTTTAGCAATGCTATTGAATATGGATCTAAATTAAATATAATATGAATCACATATATAACAGTGAGTACCATCTACATGTCTTACTACTAGTCAGTAATAAAATTTATGTTGTTTAGATAACATAAAATTTAACTATGAAATGATTTAAATGAATAGAAAGATGTGAGTTTGAACATTAAAAACGAAAAATGTATTGTTACTATAGAAAAGAGTAAAAAGGAAAGGTTCAACTAATCATAAACTAAATAATGTGACTTATTAATTTTATTTTTGATATCTAAAACAACAACGATTTATTCAATTATTAATATAGTGTTGAAAATGTTAGAATAACATCCTTACAATGCCAGAACATAACACTAATTATAATATAAATTGCATGCCTTGGGTGATAGATCTCTAGGAATCCAATACAATGCTTTAATTTCCTCTTCTCCTACAGCACTAAGTCATAAAAGTTTCATCCTTCTCTTAAAAAAATCAATTATTGAACTTGAAAACAAATGGGAGGCTCAAATGTAACTTTCAACCCAATCTTTATATTATAATTGGTGAAATGACATAAATGGAGAAGGTTTCCCTCCTCCAATTCTGAAATCCCATGCAATCCCGCCTCCCCCTTCCAGTAACCACCCATAACTACACCTTTGGGTTGTCACTCAAATTTCAAATTTGAATTACCCAAATCTAACTAATCGCCCTCAACCTCCTCCCGAAATTCTCTCCCCCTCCTTTGCCTGTATTTGCGATCTTCATCTTCTTTCTCATATCATTTTCTTTTTCATGTCCATTACATATAATTAATGCCTTACACAGTAATTTATATGTACAACAATGCTCATCCCCTTCTTCACCCCCTTCTGCTATCTATTTTCTCCTGCCTAACAATCCTAACTATATTTTTCTGTGCTGTGTAAGCGTTTACGCTGGTGCGTCGAAAATTACCGGCTGAGATTATTTATTCGTGGGTTGGAGATGGTTGTCGTGGAGATGGTGTGGTGTAACATGCTCAGTTCAAGGGGATTATAGGACTCTTACTCAGTGTTAATGCATCTCAAGATCTTGTATGATCCTTCTATCTATAATTAATGGCCCATTAGATTTCCCTCATTTCTCTAATTATTACTTTTGTGCGCAAAAAAGATATATATTCATACCAAACTTTGAGATTAATCCTCGCTGACAATGATATTCTCATAGATCTACACTGCATTAAGCTAGGTTAGTTGATCGATCGACTAAGTCCAAGATCGACAAGAACGAATAATTTGTTGGTTGCAACAAAAAACAAGATAGGTGTCATGGGAGCCCAACCAAGCCGGTGTGCGGTGTCGCCCTAATGGCTGTTTGCAAGGACGTTTTGTGCTTCGTCTTGAATTAGTGGGCACCATGAAGAACTACCCTTGGCTTTGTTTTCATCTGCAATCCCTGTCTTCTTTCGTACAAGTCCCTCCCCCCTCCCCGCAAATAAAAAAAGACGGAAAACAAGTCTTTGTTTTTGGTTTGGTGGAGAAGCATGAGATAGATGATCAGAGAGAAACTAATTTTTCCATTTCGGTTAAAGAGAAAATTTAGGAGGGTTTATTCTTTTCGGGATCATTGTAAGATGACTAATATATTTTAGGAGGGCTTAAAGGTATGTGTTTTTCTTTTTGGAGAATTGTGAAATGGCTATACCGTCAATCATGGATCTCACTTTGTTAATGGGTTCATTTCATTTCATGAAGATAATTTCAATACCTTTAATAAATATAATATGAGGAAGCTCAATATATTTTATTATTTTAGATTCGTTTCTAAATCAAGACCTTTAAAATATGATGATTATTATAGAAGTTAACAAGAAAGAAATATGATGACTTATAGCTTCATATTAATACTTGGTTGAATTTTAATTTTTTAAAAAAATTAACAAGGTTTTAGTAACAAACAATATCTCGCCCGCAGAATGTGTAGTAAACTTTTGATATTATATATTTTCTTTGAGATAACATATGTCTCCTTAAGAATATCTAATTGGTCCTTCTAGTTTAAATTTTATTTCAACAAAAAATAACATTCACTTTTCAACAAAACGTCTTTCTACTTCCTATTTTTCAATTTTAATCTAAAGGCAGCTTCCTTCTATATCTTTGAGCCATATAAGGTTTTTTAGATTTAATCTCCAACTATCCTGTTACCAATTTTATTTGCAATTTTTTAAGCTAATCTCTCTATTTGCCTAGCAAATTAAGAACATAGAGCTTTATTAGGTTTAATTTACATAGCTTCCGTTTAGTAGCACTAATTTATCAATTTTTTATATTTTTGTTGTGTATGTAAGATTTTTTCGATGCTGACTTTTAGAATTTATTTAAAATAACACAACACATAATGATGTAAGTACGGGATAACATGCAACACGTGCGGTGGGGGGTAAAAGTTGCACAAGTTTTATATATAATGGCGACAATAATTGGAGGGAAGAAACCAAAGCGAATGAAGAGAAAAAAAAATAATAATTTATGTTCAAGTATATTTGGTGTTGTTTTGTTTTGTTAGGAGCATAACTTCCTTTTAGTACTATTAATCCATCAACTTTTAATGTCGGTAAGGATTTTTTTCCCCTTACAACTCTAGAACTTTTAAAAACCAAAGGGTGTGAAAACGTAAGAATTTGGAGATGTAACATATGAGTAGGAAGATTTGAGGCTATTGGAAAAGAATGTAACAGTTACACTCTTTTTATACATAGCATTGACAATAACTAAAGAAAAACCTTGAAGGGAAGGAGGATAGAACAAAAATTTATTTTCAAGTGTTTCCTTTTCTCTTTTTTTGGGAGGGGTTGACTTATACCTACCGTATTACACCATGTTTTTGTATTTTTAACATCTGTTTTCATATTATATCCTATTTCTTTTTACAATTTTTGATTGAATTACTTTATCAAGAACATAAACGAGATCAGTTAAAACTATTTATAATTGGTTATAAAATTCGAACAAAGAGGGGGATTTACAAAAATTGTGATGCATTTAAGGGAAATAGAACATTCATATTCAAAATGTTGCACATAAAAATTAGGTTACATAATAAGCTGAAGCAAAAATAGAGCTAAGAAACATTATATTTTATGTGTTTACTTGGGTCATGGTCTGTATATGTTTTTTTTTTCCCCAATCCAAATGTATTCTTTTATCCTATCAATTTTTTTCCTCCTATATTGTTACTAATTGATAATATCTAAGTACTTTTAAAATTTAGACACCCATATAAGAGCACAGGCACAAATTATTAAAATCAAATTGAATAAACTGAATTTTCACATCTATACGTTTCATTGAATTTCAGGGATCGGATAGAAGTAATTTCTACGTGAAGGTCAATGTCAAGTTCATGATCAGAAAATGAATTAACTATTCAGAGACTCACAGGAACAGTTGGCGTATTACACAGAAGCCCAACATATTTCAATGCAATGTCCTTCTCGTCGGTTTCATTCGACTAATCATGCATTGAGAGAACAATATCATCAATTTATAGTTCCCGATGAAAACAATCTCACATAGCATGCACATTGCTTCCCCTAGAAATCAACCAGAGACGAACTCAAAATTTGAACCTATTGAAGCAAGTGAGGACCCAGTACTCTTCCAAATGACCCTAAAGAGATTTGTTCAATTGACCTGACCGTCTATGTCAAGCATATAGTACATATTAGAGAAACTAACTATTGTTCTGAACTAGAAATAAAATGTAAACACGTTATGTACATGTTGAGGATTAAGTTGTACATTATTGAAAAAGGCATATGGACACTGCCATATAAATTTAGCACAAGTGTAAGCGCAGATATTTATTTTCAGTAATAATCACAATAATTATTAATAATCACAATAATTATTAATATTAATAATGAATACTAATATTAGTATTAATATTAATAATTATTATTACTAATTAAAATTAGTAAAAATAACAACAATAATTAATATTATATTTGATAATTATTAGTATTCTAGAACTAATAATAATTATTATTAATGATAATAATAATAACAAAGATTAGTAATTAATAATATTGATAATAATAAATATTAATGAAAATAATAATTAATTATTTTGGGAGTAATAATTAATAATAATGATAGTAATAATAATAATTAATAATAATAATGATTAATTTTAGTAAGTATTATTTAATAATTAGGTAGATAATTTATTAATAATAATTAACAATAATAATATT
This sequence comes from Carnegiea gigantea, assembly GCA_029747015.1. Lineage (NCBI taxonomy): Eukaryota > Viridiplantae > Streptophyta > Magnoliopsida > Caryophyllales > Cactaceae > Carnegiea > Carnegiea gigantea. The sequence continues at coordinate 5,385 of JAKOGI010001059.1, forward strand.
AAAAGAATCATTTTTAATATTATTTTTAATTAATAGTTGTTAATAATATTTAATAGTTAAAAGTAATTATTAATTAACTATAAAAAATGGTAATTAATCATAATAATAATTATTAATAATTAATAGTAATAATTAGAATGATAATACTTATTAATATTAATACTAAAAAAAATAAAAATGGGGGGTAGTAGCAGTTGGAAGGAGTAGTATTTATTTTAAGGAGTGGGAAGAAGTAGAAAGGAGTAGATGTTGGAAATATAAGAAAAGATATAAACAATTTGTGGAGGAATTGCAAAGGCTCAAGGCATGAATAACACTTTCTTTAAGGTATTATTTACCCTATCCCACAAAGATTGCTCTTGGTTTTAGCAAAGATACCTCCAGGATACAAGAAACCTTTTATGAATTTTTCTAAAGAGCAAAATCACAGTAATTCCCTGTGTTTCTTAGAATATATATACAGCTACTACCAACCAATGTGTCTTATCCAATTCTAACTGATAAAGTTGGATAAACACATTCGGTGTATGACACATTCACTTCATACAAAGGCATAGAACAACACCATGGACCGTGGTGTGCACCACAGTCCAACCGTGGTAGCTTCTAGCTCAGAAAACAAAATTTATCGTTTGGCAACTATTTTCTGATCAAAAATGTATGCCACAAGGAATCGAACATGCGATCAACAAGTGTCCAAAGAGACTAGCATACACTCTATGACCATGCGAAGTATTTATATTATCTGATATTCTCCTTGTGCACAAGGGCTAATATGATTAAGACAAAGTCTAATAAAGCCATACTTTGACCCAAATGTGAAACACGTATTTGATGCCCATTTATCCAAATCACTTTTTATTATATCTCATGAATACAAACTATCCAACAATCCCCATTAGTTTGTATACTATTCGTGAGATATATCCTTCGTACTTGGTAATGTATACAAAAGGTATCTTTCGATTTAAACCTTTAATTAGTGTAGGAATTCAAGATTCGAATAAAGTAATAGGTGACTTGCTCGTTTAAACCAACACTTTAAAGCATGAAATTGGAATTACCACACGTACAACCAAGTCACATTTTCTAAGAAACTTTAATCGTTTTAGCACTTTTATGGTCATGTGCTCATCTTAGATTCATGAATAAATACAGGAGTAATCCTTAGACTCTTATTAGAGAAGGCACCACCTCTTTATTCATATAGGTGACATCCTTCAAACATCCTTGCTACTTAGGACCTAGGATTCATTAAGAGTTAAACTCACCCTATTTCATTCAGTAGCGACATTACACTAAATCCTAATCTTAGTGCTACAAGTCACAAACAATAAGTTGTTCTTACCCTTTAAACCTTGTCCCTAGTTTTTGCTAGAAAAAGTTGGGTTACCATTATTGGTGACTAAAAAAAGGGTTTCAAGTCCATTCCAGCTGTGGTTCCTTTTACCACATCTCAAGAGAATCCTTTTGTCAAGGGATCCGCTAGATTGTTGCTTGACTTAACATAAATGATGGATATAATTCCATCCCTTATGAGTTGTCTCATAAACTCATGTCTCACGCTAATATGTCTAGACTTGCTGTTATAGATTTTACTATATGCTCTAGAGATAGTGGCTTCGCTATCGCAGTACAAGGAGATTGGCAATATTGGTTATGGCCACAACTCTATATCCAATAATAAATTTCTCAGTCATTCTGCTTCCTTGCTTACAACTGCCAAGGCTATAAACTCAGCCTCCATGGTTGAGTGTGAGATGCAAGTTTGCTTCTTTAAGGCCCAACTAATGACTACCCCACCTCGAGTACAAATCCAACCAGAAGTGGACTTATTATCGGTAGCGCTTATAGTCCAACTTGCATCTGTGAGACCTTCTAGAACTGCAAGAAAATTATGAGAAAAGATTCCTAAGTCTTCAGTTATTTTAAGGTATCCAAGTACCCTAACTATTGCCTTCCAATGTATCGTGCTTGCTTTACTTGTAAATCTTGACAATTTGCACACAACAAAAGCAGTGTCTGGTCTAGTACAATGCATGGCATACATCAGACTTCCAATAGAACTAGCATACTTAAGTTGTGCTACAGCTCTTCCTGTGTTTTCAACTAGTTTCATCCTAGTGTCATCAAGAGTGTTTGCTTCTTTTATCCCATGATACTTAAACTTATCTAACATTATAGATATACAATGGGATTGACTAAGAGCATAGCCCCCGCTATGTTTATTTACCTTAATGCCTAAGATGGTATACACCTCATTCATATCATTTTGAATTGTGAGGCAAGATACTTCTTAGTCTCTTAGATTCCTTCCAAGTTAGTACCAAAAATTAGTAAGTCATCTACATAAAGGCAAATAATCACTCCATAACCTTCAGTAAATTTAGAGTAAATACATTTGTCATCATTATTATGAGTAAAACCATTAGCAAGTATTGTCCCATCAAACTTTTCATACCATTGTTTGGGTGCTTACTTTAGTCCATATAGTGACTTTGCCAATTTACATACCTTCTTTTCATTTTCTGACAGTACAAAGCCTTCGGGTTGCTCTATGTAGATCTCTTCGTCAAGATCTCCATTTAAAAAGGCTGTCTCAACATCCATTTGATGGATGTGTAACCCATGTGTAGAAGCTAAAGCGATCAAAGTCCTAATGGAAGATATTCTTGCCACCGGTGCATAGGTGTCAAAATAATCTATTCCTTCCTTTTGGGTGAAACATTTGGCTATTTGTCTTGCCTTGAAGGTATGTACAGTTTCATTTGTATTCCTTTTCTTTCTAAAGACTCATTTGCATTTAATGGGTTTGCATCCTGGAGGCAAACCTTTTAGAACCCAAGTATTGTTTGACAACATTGAGTTCATTTCATCCTCTATTGCCTCTTTCCAAAAACTAACATCCCTAGAAGCCATAACTTCACTGAACATTTTTGGATCCTCTTCTTTCACATGAAGAACAATGGGAATTTTGTGAGTAATACTTGTTCTATCTCCTTCTACAATTCCACTAAGGCTTGTGAGGAGATGAACTCATTTCCCAAACTCTTTTCTTTATGCATCCTTTGACTCCTTCGTAGTTATATTGGAGTATCATAATGTCTTTTGAAACTTCCAGGAGTATTCCTTTTGTGGCAGAGATTGATTTTCAATAGTAGGATTAGAATGCTCAACAACGTCTTTGCTAAGTTTATTTTCAAAAAACTCAGCATCTCTTGATTCTACAATCACATTAGAGTGTAAGTCTAAGAACCTGTAAGCCTTAGAATTTTGAGCATATCCTACAAAAATGCTTCTGATTCCTCGAAGTCCCAATTTAGTCATTTTGGGATCAGGAGCCCTATAGTAAGCCAAACACCCCTACACTTTAAGAGTCAAGGTTGGGTTTCCTATCTTTCTATATCTCATATAGGGATACTTTTCTTTTTCTAGATGGTATTTTATTATGAATATGATAAGTAGTGAGTAAGGCTTTCCCCCACAAATTATTGGGCAATTTGTCACTTAGAAGCATGGAGTTAACCATCTTCTCCAAAGTACGATTCTTTCTTTCAGCCAAACCATTTTGTTGGGGAGTATAAGGGGTGGTTCTTTGATGAATAATACCAAATTCTTTACAAAGATTAACAAATTCCTCAGGGAAGTATTCACCCCCTCTATCACATCTAAGAATTTTAATTTTTCTTTCTTTTTGATTTTCAACTTCCGTCTTACAGCGTCTGAACGCATCAAATGCTTCATCGTTACTCCTTAACAAATACACATAAGTATATCTAGAATAATCATCTATGAAAGTTATAAAATATCGCTTGCCCCCTCTGGTTAGAATACCATTAAATTCATAAATGCCAGAAAGCACCAAATCCAAAATTTGTGTATTCCTTTCAACCTTAAGAAGATGTTTCTTAGTAATTTTGGCTTGAGCACAAATTTCACATTTATCCTTTTTAATATCATCTTTAATGGACAAGCAACCATTCTTGTGCATATATTATAAAGATTAAAAATTTAAGTGTACCAATGTAGCATGCCGCAAAGAAGAAGGATCCACAAAGTAAACAGAAACATCATTTATTTCATTGATTACATCAAGATTGAGTTTGAGCATGCCATCATTGGTGTACCCCTTACCCACAAATATTCCATGCTTAGAATGTACAACATGATCAAACTCTAGAACATTCTTAAAACCATTCTTACAAAGTAGAAAAGCAGATACAAGATTCTTTCTAATTTCAGGAACACGAAACACATTCTTTAAAGTTAACTTCTTTCCTAAAGTGAATTGAAGTTCCACGGTGCCTTGTCCAAGAACCTTGGCCTCAGAATGGTTTCTCATTAGCACTTTCTTGTCAATGGCTTCCCTCATAACTCTTGAATTGTGCCCTGTCATTGCAAATATGTACACTAGCACCAAAGTCAATCCACCATCCAGCAGATTTGGTGGTGGCCATATGAACTTCAGTCACCATGCCAATTGTAAGCCTTTGAGGCCGATGACTATAGCAACAAATTCTTAATTCTCATTTTCCACCAAGTTAGCCTTGGCTTGAGAGGCATCCCTTTTCAATTTCTTGGCAAGATTACAATCCTTCATGTAGTACCCTTATTTGTTACAACCATAGCACTTACGATTGTTTTTCTTGTCATTCTTATTTTTATTATTGCTACTTCCATCTGGTGCTTTCCTCTTGTTATTTTCCTTGGGCTTTTCATTCACATAGTTCACATTAGAACTATTTGGAAAATATAAGACATCTTCTTTTCGAGTCTCTTCCTCAATTCGAAGATGTCTCATGATTTTCTTTACCGTGAAGTCTTCTTCCATATGAAAAAGCTTCTTCATGTATTCATTCCAAATGGAGGGCAACTTTGATATAATTGCTCCCACTTGAAAAGTCTCGGGTAGAATCACTTTTAAGTTCCAAAGCTTATTGACCAAGACTTGCAACTCATGCACTTGGTCGAGAATCAGGATTGAATCTAACATTTTAAACTCTAAATATTTTATAATTAGAAATTTGTCAGTACCTTGCCTTTCAGTATTGTACTTAGTCTCTAAAGGCTTCCAAATCTCAGTAGGAGATGTAATTGGCATGTAGAGATCATATAGGCGGTCAGACAGAGTATTGAGAATATGTCCACAAGACACATACTCATCTTCTTGATACTTCTTCTTCAAATCTGCAACCACTGCCTTCTCTTCCGGTGAAGCATCTTGAGAGGCTTCAGAAATAGCCTCCAACTTGGGGTTGAGAACATACTCAACATTCAAAGTAGCGAATAGAAACACCATCTTGTTCTTCCAATGATTGAAGTTTGTGCCATCAAAACGATCCAGTTTGACAAAATCTTGATTTAATACTTTGAAAGATGCATTGGATGAGGAATCAGCCATAATAATACCTTAAAATCGTTGGAAATAAAAGAAAAGATACAAACAGTTTGTGGAGGAACTGAAAAGGATTAAGGCGTGAATAACACTCTCTTTCAGGTATTATTTACCCTATCTCACAAAGATTGCTCTTGATTTTAGCAAAGACACCCCGAGATACAATAAGCCTTTTATGAATTTTTCTGAAGAGCAAAATCAGAGAATTCCCTTTGTTTCTTAGAATATATATACAGCTACTGTCAACCAATGTGTCTTATCCGATTCTAACTAATAAAATTGGATAAGCACATTTGGTTTATGAGACAATCACTTCGGATAAAGGCAAAGACACAACACCACGGACCATGGTGTGTACCACGGTCCAACCGTGGTGGCCTCTGGCTCAGAAAACAAAATTTATTATTTGGCAACTGCTTTCTGATAAAAAACGTGTGCCACAAGGAATTGAACCTGTGACCAACAAGCGTCCAGAGAGACTAATATACACTCTGTGATCATGCAGGCTATTTACATTATCTAATATTCTCCTTGCACACAAAGGTCAGTATGATTAAGACAAAGTTTAATCAAGCCACACTTTGACCCAAATGTGAAACACTTATTTGATGCCCATTTATCTAAATCACTTTTTATTATATCTCATGAATATAAACTATCCAATAATGAAGTGAGAAGATTTACCCACAAGAAGAACATTGCCTTAGGGGGATGTCTTGTAGTAAGACATTCACAATTTTACTATATATTATGCTCGAGAAAGTGTCACTGTGAAAAATATATACCGCGTAAATATCAACCACGCAATTCATTCCATAGCATATATTGTATATAGTATGAGACCTAATTACTTGTTCTCCGGGAATGATTTATTCTCAGAAGCAGCAAAACTCACGTCACATGCAAGCTGAAAAGTAGCTTCCATTGTCACAGATGAAAAGGAAAATGAACTCTCCAACGGAGGGAGAACCGATTGAAAAAAGAATAAAATTACTACGAAAATGTGTTATAAGCTAAATTATTGAAATGGTAGAAATCAAGATAAGCACCAGTATTATGGTCGGCAACCCCTTATCTTATTAAAACCCCAAAAAAAAAAAAAAAGGGTTGGTGAAAGCTCTCTGGGGTGGCAGCAAACACCTATTGCAATGGCATCTGAATCTGCAGGAGGTTGAAACTGATGAAGTTGATGCTTTGAAATTCAACTCGTAGTAGTCCATCTCATGCCATAAAACATTATTAGTTAATAATAATAATAATAATAATAATAATAATTAATAGCAATAATAATCAACATTGATAACAATTATTTAATAATTAAGTAAATAATTAATTAATAATAATTATTAATAATTAATTTTATTAATATTAACAGTAATTATTAATAATAATTACTAGTAATAATAATTACAATGATAATACTTATGCGAAGTTGATGCTTTGAAATTGCTCAATAATGAAGAAAATGAATCTGTGAAAGGTTAATGAATACAACTTTAATTCAACCCGTAGCAGTGAGTAGTCCATGTCATGCCATAAAACATGGGAGGACCCAGTAAAAAGAACAAAACAAAAGCAATAAAGTCACAGGAAACAGAATGAACGTAACACCAACATCTTGCTCCTCACAGTTGTGTGATCGATGAATTTGACAAAAATAGCACAAATTCGTTGTCCAGAATTCATTGGGTGACTATTGTTTCTTGAAAGTAACATTTGTGGCTCCTAATTGGACTTTAACTTTTTCATTAATTTTGTTGTTCGCTATGCATCATGTAGAGTTTGACAACGACTTGAGACCCAAATTTCGTCCAGGAATTTCTACTGGAATATTGGGATTTATCACCACCATATTAATAGTTTTTTCATAATTTTCTGGAAAAATTTATAAAAATTATTATAAAAAATGTCTGTCCAAATCTTATTTACATCAATCAGTGCATCTTTTTTTTGAAACTATTAATTTTTTTACAATGCTATGTTTGTTTCAAAATTTGCGTTTTTTCCCCTTATGTGAAAGTTCTAAAATAAAATCCTTCCTCTTATAAGTGTTAGAATTTTTGTCCCTCTTTTAAAATCAATGAAACACATTGCATTAAATAGTGTGCCTCTAAAAATTTTCATTATAGAGACAGGACACTTATTTTGAGGTGGAGGGATAAAGTAATTTTTCAATTAATAGTGTTGCTATTAGCTTTACGTTAATAAATGTTTTCTCGTAGCAAGTAAATATTTACTAAGTTTATATCACAATGTAAATTTAAATAAAATACTAACGTGAAATCTATTTTAAATATTGGTCGATCAAATATAAAATCTTTTTATTTGTGTTAAAGTACGTAATTATTTATCAAATAGTTTTTTAAAATAATTGATGGATTAAAATTTCAGCTAATTTGAAAGGAAGTTATACCAAGCCAAATAAAATTGACCAAAATTAAAAGGAAGCATGGCCTTCGAAATAGACTTATTTATTGTTATTATTATTTTTCTTCAATGAGTGAATGTGTGATAGATGTAGCCAAGAGAAAGAAACAAATATATCCGAGGGTACTCGAGGGGGTCAAGGTGGTTGTGCGTATGACAATTTGCAAAGCAAGCTGTCGCATGCTTACTAGTAGTTGCTAGTGATAATCATATTAATTAATAAACGAACAAGCGAAATAATAATGTGAAGAAAACGTGGTTTGAACTGCCGCAACTTGTGAATGATTGGAACTTGGAAGGCAGCTATTCGGAGAAACTACCCACGAGCTAAGTCTCTATTGACCGACAGCTTTCAACCCGATAAAACTAATCCGAAATCTGAACCAAACAATTCGCACTTATATTCGACCCGATATCTGCAATATGTTCACCTGAAAGTAGATTCGAAATCCGCATTGACCCGATTCGAATTATATCCAACCCAAAATTTTTAACAAAGTTGCTTATTTTTACATGATAAACGTATTGGACCAAAAATCAGTTGATCCGAAGTCGACACGAACCATAGTTCACCCTACCGAAAACGACTCGACTTGAAACGTCATTTAATCCGAAACATGACTCGATGGAAATTTTACCGGACCGAAGGTCCATTTGCTAGGTCTAGTTACATTTTGATTAATTCGACGCACGGCAATCAAGAGCCGTAGGGAAATTTTATTTTTAATCCTGATCAAAGAGGTAAGAAATTATTGAAAATCAAGGATCGACAAATTATTAAAACTGATGCGAACATGAAAATGAAAGGCATATAGTGTTTAGAAAAATTGTTGGAATTTACAGCACAAAAAAGGTATGCTGGGTATTTTTTTTTTTTTTAAATAACTTTGATCTTTGCCGCAAATTGTGATTTATCCTCTTTTACCTTTGTGTCAAAGAATTTTTCACCCTTACGTTTTTGTTGCTTTGGGTGCAAATCCTCGTATTGTTAACATATGGATTACTAATTGACTCTCACATTAGCAATTTGAGAATTAACAATTACCTAACACAAAAGTTAACTGCATTATATAAATTATAATTCGAAAATATTAGAATTATGAAAACATGTTATCGTAATCTCAAGTAAACATGAGATAATACTTCATAGTTAAAACAGGCAAAACTCAAGTAAATATTAGATAATACTTCAGTAATAATATAGATCCAAATCAGTTCAACTGATGAAATATATACGAGTTGTTCCGAGATATTTTGGTTTGAATAACTTCTACCGACACCTTTGTATCTTATTTACACCCAAAAAAAAAAAATCATAATATAATAATAACTGAAGAAATCTGTCAATGTGCTATCTAGATTCTTGTCCAAGGCAACATTGAATTGGCAATGCATGTTGATCACATTTATTGTGTTACCTAATGCACATTTGTCCTTTCAAATGACTTGAACATTGAGTCATACTCAAGGCATGTTCTTTTTCGACGTATCATAAGTACTTATCATCATCATTCAACAACTATTAGCACAATTTAGCAGAGTTCAACGTCATCCAGGATAATTCAGTAGAATTTAGCACTGTTAAGTACGTATTGAAAATACCTAGTTGTATTTTCTTCATCCATTTAGCAAGCTTCAGCATGATTCAGCATATTTTAGCATGATTCAGCATGTTTCAACATGATTCATCATGATTCAATATGTTTCAGCAATAGGCAAAAATAAATACTTCTCATAAGTCGAAAAGAACATGCTTTCAGTGTACCTAACTATTCACCTGAGATCAATGGTAACTGAGCTTGACATGCAGTAAGGGTTGGCCGATGAGCTAATATTGTTTTCTTATTTAGGGCATGTTCTTTTCGACTTATCATAAGTACTTATCATTAGCATTTAGTAAATTTTATCACAATTCAGCACAATCCATGACCATATAGCACAATTCAGCACTGTTAAGCACGTATTAGAAATATCTAATTTTGTTTTCTTCAACCTTTCAACATGTTTTAGTATGATTCAACATGTTTTAGCATGTTCTAACTTCATTCAATATGTTTCAGCAATAAGTACCAATAAACATTTCTCATAAGTCAAAAAGAACATGCCCTTAATTTCACGTTATCTAACTATGCGCTATCATGCTAATTACGTGTGCTAAATGTGTTAAGTATTTGATCATATGATGGTGATTTCATCATGTGAGCCTTAAAAGATGATGATTGATTTACTTTCCTTATTTGACGTTAAAAATTAGATGCTGTGATTTATTGGATTATGAATATATTTTAATATTTAGCATGCATTAAATGTTAGTATTTATTCTAGATATATTGTGCTATTTGGGATAATATTATTCATTGATTACAAATTCTATTTATGGAAAATCTATGATATGAAATTTATTGACTTTATTTAATTAAGAAATTATATTGATGTCACTGACAATATGAATGCATATTCTTGATTAATTTTGAGTTGATCTCATATAAATCAAGTTTATCAAGAAGTGTCACAAAGATTTGATTTTCAGTTATCAAGCTTCAAAATTGTCATATATTACAAAAAACCCAATATCTTGTATTTATTTATAGTTTTTATATATAGTTTCCCATTTCTTTTTCAACAAGGCATAAGAAAGCTCTAAGGTGTTATAATTGTATTACAAAACACCAACTTTTTAAGAACTGCTTTTGCAACCTATCCTAAATTGACGGGACAATTAGGAGGACATAAATTTGGTTAGAAAATGTTTTTCAAAAGATCCCCAAAAATTCCTATTGTGGGGGTCATCTGACTCGATTAGATAGAACCAAAAGATCCAAATTTGGAGGCATGTGTTTCTAATATCACCCATCATCATTGATAGCTTCTATTAATCAAATTGAAAATCATCAATTTGCACTAAAATACTAGTGGACGGCAGAATAGTGATTTACAAAGCAAAGTAGTACAATTATAGAATTGAAGGAAGTAATAAAATCAATAATATAGTGGATAGGGTTCAAGAATTAAGATAAATTAACAATCATTTGAAAATTACAAAATCAAAATAGAAATAATTAGACAATAGAAAAAAGGAAAAGCATGGAAAAGGTAGGTTGAAAATTGCGCTCTCGGGGGTACCTACTTGTGTGACTTAAACCTTGAGTTCAAGAACTTCAAGCCTTGATTTGTGCTTAGGGGATTCTAAGGATGGAATTGTGTGAGATTTGGTTAGGTTCTCTCAACGTTTCAATATTCTCTGAAGGTTTTCTCAAGGGTTTTTTTCAAATGACTTCTAGTACTTACACAATGAAAACTAAGTGAGGTGTTGCATTCATAGGTGTAGGGTGGTGAGGGTTTTCTAAGCTCCCGGGTTGTCAACTACTGCTTGAAAATTTCTAAACCTAGAGGAAGTTGTTTCAAGGGTTTTTGTCGAATTAAAAAGAAAGAGAGAGAACCCATGTGTGCTCCTTCAGGCTGACACTAGGTTGGGTTCTGGGTTGATCTACATGCTAGTTTTTCAGTTTTGACTTGTTCTAGCCATAACTTGCTCCTCTAACCTCCCATTTGAGTGATTATTCTTTAGTTTGAATGCTTATTGCATATAGTTTCTATGAGACCAATATCAGAACATATGGATAAGTGATGAAGAAGATATCCGTGAAAGAGTAGACAAGTTTCATTGTAAGCACATGTCTTGGTTATTGACTTATACCTTTTTCGATGGTTATAGGATTTTGGACCGTAATATATCATTAGAAAGCTCATGAAATGAGCATTCACACTCAACATTTTACGCATCCTAGGGTGGATGAAAATAAGAGAAGAATATCAACTAAACGTTAAACAACAACAATTTTGGGTCCATTTAGGTTTTCTGGGTCCTCTTAACCTATTGTGGCATCTTTAGATTCAAATGTTTGGTTAAGGAATATTGGACATATTGGACGAGCCTAATGAGATTAGGCCCGACAGCCACTTAAGTCGCCTAGGGCGACAACCCTTCCTACCCCCTAACCTATATAAAGGGGTTTAAGACAGTTAGCCTTGGTAGACGCTATGACGCGAATATTATATCTCCCATATTCTCCTACTTCTCTCTCATGGCCGAACTACCATCTATCGAGTTCTCGAGTTTATGACGTGAAACCCTAAAGCGACTCTAGTAGCCGCTTGGTATTATTATTGGCGTGATTGGTATTCTTTATATGCGTGGACTATTACCGACAGTATGTTTCCGTATCCAGGTTAGTCCTATTTCTTTCTAGAGTGGTATCAGAGACTAAACTGTTCGGATTAGTCCCGATTGATAGGTTGATAAATTTGTTAAATCTAAGTTATTGAAAGCATGCTAGTTTACATGTTTAATTGCTTAATTTTCGTAATTATGCAACCCTAATATACTACCAGCATTGCTTTGGCTAGAATCAACAAAGGATAGAATTTTTGATTCATAGTCATGGATATATATATGTGAAATCAGTGTGCTGCAACAATCGTCAATTACATATAGATTCGGTTTTTGATTGGCAACCAGCAGTTCTAATTCAACCAGATTATGATACAAAATTCACGAAAGCACGTTTACTGGCCAAAGATTGAATTTTTTTTCAGTTCAGTTATGCAATTATATGCAAGCATGTTTTTCAGTATAGATTATTTGCCAAGCATGCTTCAATAACCAAAGATTGAATTTTTTATTAGTTCGATCTTACAATTATGTACAGAGCATGTTTTCAGTATGAAATTCAACTGGCGAATCCGATTAAATTGCTCTACTCATACATTCAAGTTGTGTGCTACTAATTGGAGGCATAAATTGATAGGTTCAAAGGAAAACCATGAGGTGATTTGATCTAAACTCGATCAAACCAATAATACAAACATCCAAAAAAAAAAAAAGGAGGGGGAGACAGGAAGAGGGAAGAACCCGAAATCCTAACCCTAATAGTCTCTCTACCCCCCTTGACTCTAGAACCCTCACTCATCAAAACGATGGTGGCGGTAAAATCAGTCCCCACCACTTTGGCCTTCATGGCAGCGGTGGCGGCAAGGCCTCGGTGGATCACCAAGAACAAAAAAAAGGGGGAGGCGGGGTAAGAGAAAAGGAAACTGTGTTTACCTATCAGAGAAAACCGCGAGGGGTGGCGCCTGTGTGTCACGCACTGCCAACGAAGGTAAGTTTTGCTTCCTTCTTCCTCGGTTCGCCACCCACATACGCCGATCTACACAACCATAGAAAAAAACCCGCGAAAACCGCCGTCCTTGGAGGTGCATGTACCCACGCGCCTCCACCTCAGTGGCGCGTTGGACGCATGGGCGGTATCACCAGACTCAGTTTTGGTCAATCTACACGGTGATGGTGGATCGGTTCTCATCGGGTCGGTGTGGATCGAAGGCTATGGGCACTTTTAGCACTGGTGGGGGCGGCGGCCAAACATCATTTGGGCACTGTTGAAACACACCGAAAAAGGGCCGTGGGGACTGCCATGGTCACGACGGCCAGAGGCTAGAAAGGAGCTTCATGCCCTTGGCCATGGCGTCGTGGAAGTCCAACGGGCAGAGGGGTCGAAGAGAGTGGAGAGAGAATTCAGGCAGAGGGACACCGAGAGAGAGTTAAGGCCCTCAAACCACCCCTGGCCTTTTCAAGTTTTTGGGTCGTTTTTTTTTTGAGTTTTTGGACCAGTTTTCTTTTGGGATAGAAATAAGAACGGCCCAAAAGAGGAAAAGGAGGCCCAACTTAGTGGGCCATTTTTTTGGCCCAAATTTTGTTTTTTGGACCATTTTTTGGGGGGGCGATTTACTCCTTACCACATTTCAATGATATGGGTCAGTCTATTTTCGACTATTTTGGGCCGAATTATTTTTCAGTCATTATTGTTTAATTATTATCATTAGTCATAGCATGATTTTAATTAAATTATAATAACGTTCAAGTTAATAAAGTTTGATGTAGTTAATTCATTCGTTGAATTGAGTTTTTGAATCAGTCAAAATACTTGACTTCATTATAAAAAAAACATTAATATGTTTAATGTCATATATAAATTCGTTTTGTATATGTGTCGACTTGAAATTTTCATGCTGAGTAACTTCTTATCGATCAATTAGGTTGAAGTTATATGAATTCGTTTCATATATATGATTAGTATATATGACGTAAATTTGTTTTACTCGAACTCGATAAATATCTATGTGATGTAAAGATCCCCTTGGTCGGTAAATGAATATGTTTCATAAGTTGCATTACATAAATATGATTTATATAATACCCCGTCACGTGAATATGTTCCATGATTTAATAATTTTATGCAAAATGAACAATTATAATTCGGTTAATTGTTCTGTTATTGTTCTGCTTAACAAAAATGTTTCATGGAGCTTCGCATGAATTAGTTTCATACCATAATGTTTAATTTTATAGGATGTCTGATTATTTTATGAATCTGTTTCATAAAATTTAAATTTGCAATACTATATGAATACGTTTTATATAATTTGCGAGCTTTACTGTGAATTCGTTTCATCCAAACTTTAATTTTATATGGATTTGTTCTGTATATAATTAATTGCGATCAATATTTGGATATATTTCATGTTATAAATTATGTCGCATTCGATTACATGGATATGTTTCATATCAATCACCAATTAGTAGTATTGTATAAATGTGTTTTATATATATGAACTACGTGAGTTGTAGTGAATTTGCTGCTTTTAGCACTTTTTCCTTATCCAAATTAATGAACATGGATTCGTTTCATGTTATCTACTAATTATGTAATTTAGCGGCATTTTATGAATTGGTTTCATAAAATTTAAATTTGTAATATTATAAATGTGTTTTATAAATTGCGAGTAACATTTGAATAAGTTTCATATAATTATATAAATGTGTTTTATATATTGCTATTTGGGCATTTTATGAAATTCTTTTGTAACATGCTATTATTCAAAAATGTTTAGCATTATAGATTCATTTTATTATATAAATACGTTTTATATAATAATTTGAATTTTATGTTTGGTATGTCATTGATAGAGTTCTAAAAGACATATTAGTAGTTACAAATAATGAGATAACTTCATGTAAATTTGGTTTACATTAAGTTGGATATCTTTGTGATATATCTGAAATGTTAATTTGTTTAACCATGATATTCTCCATAAATTATGTTCTATGGAAAATTGTGATAAATAAGTTATAAAAACTTCTAATTCATGCTTGTATGAGATGATTATGAGTTTAGAGAAATTTTCGATCATACGACATGGATAATGGAGTTTTTGGCAATTTATTTATTTGAAAATATGTCTAATGTCCACTTCAAAGAATAGATATTGAGTACGCGTGGGATTAGCTTAACATCAGGTTCGTCCGGATCCATTCCCTCAAAAGGTTCTGGATCGAAGATTGGTATTGCGAAAGGGAAAAAGGCTGAGGAAATAAAGAGAAGCATATAGCACGTGTGAGTGCTATGATTATGGAAATTAGGAATCTTATGCTCAGGATTGTCCTCAGTCAATTAAGGTATCTCATTCCATAGCCACTCCTGGATAATGTGTGTGCTCCTAAGCATTTGTTGCTAACTGAGATCCTTAGTGGATCGCAGATACGGGAGCAACCAAGCACATAGTTCAGGAACGAGTTAATTCTTGTGAACTTTCACCACAACACTGTGGGTTCACAAATTATCATTTTGGGTAACGACAATAGAAAAGATGTCCTTGAATTGAGGACAAATCATTCAAGGCTCCTTGAAGGGACTACGTTGTCTCTTCTCGATGCTCTCTATGCACCTGAAATGCATGTTTCCTTATGTCTTCTGTCCCTAAGGTTAGTTTTCTTTAATTTTCGTCTAAATGTCTTAGACATCATATGGCATGGTGATTTGTTGGGCCATGCCACAGTAAAAGGTGTTTTCAATGGACGAAATAGAACATCTTTCATCCTTATCTCATTTTTGAATCTGTTTTAGATGTGCTTGTTTTGACCATAAGGGTCGAGATAGAGTTAACTAGCTAAAGATGGCCTTTTAAGACCAACTCACTTGGCTTAAGGTGCAAAATGTGAGTTATGCCTAACTAGTAAAGCAATAGGAAATCTTTTTTGTAAGATTTCGAGTCCATCAAATCCTGTAGTGTTCGTTCACTTTAGGCATCTGCGAGTCCATGAATATGAAAGCATATCATGGTGCTACATATATTCATGATATAGGTATATGTACCTACTATCCCACCTTTATTAAGTACTCGATGTGTTCATATACTTTATAGCGGTAGTAGGACTCAATTGGTACGAAATATTAAAACTCTTCGAACCAATTGAGATAATGAATATTTTCTTTATAAAACAACATCCCGCAATGTTGATTTTCTTAAGGATGAGTTTCTTAGCATTTGGTGCAATTGAAAAGGGCCTAAATTTGTATACGTTATAATAAGATCTTCAACCACCTCTCGGTGAGGGAGAGGATTTGAGTTCTCACTAAGTCACTGAGGATGGTACACATTCCTTATTTGGTAAGAATGGTGAAGGTTTGTCTGTCAAGGAGAATGAGGTTCGTCCTCAATCTCCAATTGTTCAGGAGAGTTATTCCTGAACATGCAGTTAGTCCTCATATTCAGGATCCCACCTCTAATGGATAGTGGGAGTAATCTTCTCTTCTTAATCAAGGTTCCATACCTCTTAGAGAAAGGGGGAGAAACTCCTGGTCCCATACCTCTTAGAGAAAGAGGGAGGGATTTCTAACCTAGGCAGATAAATAATGAAGGTCCCAGGAACCTAAGGACTAAGCATGGAAGAATTCTTCGACCTTTTTTTCAAATTGAAAAAGAAATATTTTTATGTACTCCATCGGGAGATTAGGGATCTACCTTTTATCAAAAGGCGATTGGCTCACTAAATTACAAAAAGTGACTGGATGTCATAAGGGATAAGATGGACTCACTGACAAAGTTTGAGAACTCGTTGAAACTCCACTCTGATGTAAGTCTTCAAGATAAAACATCGGATGAATAGTTCAATTGATAAGTTCAGGCCCGGATACTCCTAGCCCTGGTTTCCCATTCGGACTTTGAGTTGTTCGAAATGGAGTAAAGATGGTTTTTCTCAATGGTGATCTTGAGAAAGAGATTTATATGGACTAACCCATTGATTTTGTACCAAAGGGATAAGAGGACAATTTGTGTCATCTTAAAAGGTCCATATGTGATCTTAAGTAATCTTCGAGTTCTTGGTACTCTAGATTCCGTAAAGCCATTTTGGCTTAAATGGTTTCAGAAGACCATTGTATATGTCGAAAGATCAACATGGGGATTACGTTCCTCATGTTAATGACATACTGTTGACTAGGAACAACTTGGAGATGGTTAAAACTACTAAAAGGTAGTCATTCCATGTCTTTAAGATGAAGGGCACGGGTGAAACTAGGTATGTCTTAGGAGTGAAAATAATCCAAAGTCGTCCCCAGAAGCATGCATCAAAGTGTCTTGGAACGATTTTGGGTTTATAACTCATAACCCATAGATACTCCAATTGAGAAGGGTTCAACCTTGAGTCTTGCCCAATGCTCTAAAACAGATGACAACATAGAGATAATGAACAATGTCCTTAACTCTAGTATCATAGTAAGCTTAATGAAAGTCATATTATGTACATGACCTGATATTGCTTTGTGGATAATTTGATAAGTCGTTATCAAAGTAATCCAAGACTTCCTGATTGACAAGTCATCAGGAGAATCAAATGCTACCTTCGTGGTATTGATAACTCAGCATTTTGCTATCAAGGAGCCGGCCTCAAGTTGAGAGGATGCTCAAATTTTGATTGGGGTGGTAATTCGGATGAATCTAAGTTAAACTCAGGACATGTCTTCACCCTGAGTGGGAGAGCCATGTCATGGTGCAGTAAAGAAGCACAGCTACACAACAATGTCAGCTATGGAGGTAGATTATATATCTTGTACCATAGAGACAAAAAGTATTGCCATTGGGTATATATATATAGACTAACAAGGTGATTATGTTCCCTTAACTAAACTCATTCCTAGTGATGTGTCCAAAACTCATTGGCTGAGTCTTAGATTTCATAAGGTTTGATATCTAGATATGTTCTGCTACGTGATGGACATGTTTCTTTTATGGGAAAGATGCTCATTGTTGTACGTTAGGCATAGTAAAATGTCACAGATTTCTTATTGACCTAGTCACACAGGCAATCACCCTGACGCTAGAGTAGCGGATAGGATGAGACTGAATTACATTAGCACTAGGTGTGCAATCTTGATTACTCACACTGGAAGTGTGTGAGTGGAATGAATACAGTCACCTTAGTAAAACTAAGATGAGACTCGAGGGA
Source organism: Carnegiea gigantea (assembly GCA_029747015.1). Classification (NCBI taxonomy): domain Eukaryota; kingdom Viridiplantae; phylum Streptophyta; class Magnoliopsida; order Caryophyllales; family Cactaceae; genus Carnegiea; species Carnegiea gigantea. Next base: position 23,549 of record JAKOGI010001059.1, read on the forward strand.
GTCGAGTATGAAATAAGTTTTCATATTGAAGCCTTAAAAGGCAAATCTTGAGTGTCAAGACCAACATTCAGTATGTTGATCTAATGACTCAGGTTAGATTTTTAGATGAAAATCTAGACTGATGATTCGCACGGTATAAAGAGTGATGAACCCAGCTAACTGTGAGCTATGCAGTGACACACATCTCATACTGTGTGTGCTTATAAGACGACCCATATGTGGGATGACAATTGCATTCCCTATCACTTGTCACTATGTGACCCTATGGACGATAGCCCTTTGACTTAAAGTTATGATATTAAGTCGAAGCTTAATGATGCTACTTTAATGTGATTCTCAAAAACCACGATGTATACGGTTCAGCGAAAACACGTTAGGAAAGTAATTAAGCTAAGATGAGATTTTATAAGTGTTTAAGAAAAAATCTATCCACCATCATCATATCAGCCTGAGCAATTTTGTTGAGAACATAATCATATGATATATCAGGTATAAGGGATTAGAGATGCCACTGGTGATATCTTGGGATATTTTTGGGGTGTCGTATTTCGTGAAAGTGTTATGTTAGTTAAATGGTAACTTAATATAACATTACTTATTATTTTTGGTCGCACGTCCTATTCCTGGTATGAAACTTGAGGAGTTGTGATACATGAAGAATACGTGTTTACGGTCTAAGTGGCCGAGTGGGAGCTGTTGGACAGGCCTAATGAGATTAGGCCCGATGGCCACTTAGGTCGCCTAGGGCGACAACCCTTGCTACCCCCTAACCTATATAAAGGGGTTTAAGAGGGTTAGCCTTGGTAGACGCTATGACGCGAATATTATATCTCCCATATTCTCCTACTTCTCTCTCATGGCCGAACTATCATCTATCGAGTTCTCGGGTTTAGGACGTGAAACCCTAAAGCGACTCTAGTAGCCGCTTGGTATTATTATTGACGTGATTGGTATTCTTTATATGCGTGGACTATTATCGATAGTATGTTTCTGTATTCAGATTAGTCATATTTCTTCCTGCAGGACACATCTTAAGTCTCTTGATTTTCCATATTCAGAAGTCCCATCTTTCATTAGTTTGGTTTAGCCGCATCGAACATTTTGTAAAAATTGAAAAACCGTTCCAAGTTGTGTGTAATATTATATGTAGTTTAAATTTATGCAAATTAATTACATCACACTAGACATTATTGTCTGCAAAAGCAGCCGCCAACATAAACGGTTAAAGGTGTAGGGGCCCATTACCTGTGTAGATATTGCTCCATCTCCATGCGAAACGCGGGGGGGGGGGGATTTTGCAGTATCCAGTTGTCCACTTGCTATGAAACTGGATATATATACATTATTTTGAGCATTGGATGATTGAATATCATGACAGAGTTAGCGTTGCATTAAAGATCACATGGTGGAGATCAAAGATAATGTAAAATATTGAGATATGTAGTAATATAATTGCCTGCTGACTGAAGCTGCAAAACTGAGCTAGTTACTGTTAACGAGATAAAACCATTTTGTGATGAGTTTGTGTACAGATTAGATTCTGGAATATTCCAAGGCTCAGATTCCTTGTTGTCTCTTTTCTTTTCCGTGGGCGGTAATTACATTTTTGCTTCATGGGTAAGGATAAGTAACAGTGTCACGTGGTCTTCCCTAGCATTCATGGCCGAGCAAGCATAGCAGAGTCATTCGGACGCTTCGCGTCACGGGTAATGAGTTCGGTATTCATAGCTTGTAAGTTTTCTGGTGCGGAAATGTACAGCAATTTGAAAGATCTTTGGATCTGGGTTCCTATAGGGCCACTCAACTTTGTTGTATTCTCTTCATGTAGGGACCCAAGATAAGTGAAATGTAAAAAATACATTTACATTATAACTTTTAATATATTGGTATTTTTCCTTGCACAGTCATTACTTAGAAGGTGTAGAAAGAAGACTAATTCTACTTTCATAGTGACAAGAATAAAGCACCAGATACAAAGGAGTTGGACAATTTCTATTCATCATGCATTGAAATAAATTAACCTGGCTACAAACGTTCTTGTCATGATCAATAAGAATCAAACGGAGTCAGTGGTAGTTCACATGCTCCCATCCTCACAGGTCAAATGTGTGATTTATGCTGATGAAGAAGCTCTCAAGATTAATGATCAAAAGCAGCAAGAGATGTTAAGCAAGATCTTTGGTAGGAACACCAAGGCATAGATTTGAACTAAGGAAGCAACTTTTGGTTATTCTACTAAATTTATTAATGGTTCTTTTGGGAATGAATAGATGTCAGACTTATGGTAGATAATGGCTTCCTTGTGGTTATTATTTTGACCCCTTATCACTAAACACATGGTGGACAAGCAGTGAGATGTCATATAAGTGCATGGACCATTTTAGTTTTGATATATTTATCGCTTCCCCCCCCCCCCCCCCCAACCCCCGCCCAAAAAAAAAAAAAAACAATTCCACTTATGATAATGTGGGAGGGATATTTGAGATCCTTCTACTCAATTATACATATAAAGACAATAATGGATGAGAAGCTCCACAAAAATTGTTCAATTCTATTGTTTTTGTCGCTAGACTAGCCTCTAAGATACAACTAAGTATCTATCATGAGTCCTGACTAGCTACGTCTTCTTTGATCATGAATTTTATTCATGTGAGGAAAGTTGCGCGACGAGGTACTTAGTTTGTGAGAAGCTAGAGTCAAAAGGTTTTGATTCTCTTTAACTTTTGTGTTGATAATTAGCGCATTAGGACCGTGTTTGGCAATTAACTATTAACTATTAGCTATTAGCTATTAGCTGATTGAATTAACTGTTGAATGTAAACTGATTGTATTAACTGTTTGATTTAACTGAATGTATTAACTATACCTAAAAAAAGTGTTTAGTGAAATTAGCTGTTTTAACAAAATTTATTCACAAATTTCTACTTATACTCTTTACTCAATTTCTTATTCTTTTTCAAATAACAATCTTTATAAATTATATATTCAGCTTTTTGCTAAATATGAATAAACACAAAATCACATTTATACATTTTCTAATTTTGGTTATGACAATACTTTTGTTCATTATTATCGTACTTTCCTTATTAATAATATCAAAAATTTATGTGATATAAGCATGCTTATCTATTGCATAAGACGAATTGAAACAAAATATTTAATAAATTTTAGAAAATATTAAAATAAAAAGTTTTGACTTAACATCATGACCACTCAAAATATATCACCTTGGAAAGTATTTATTAATTGTTCGTTATTTTGCAAAAATTATCATTGTCAATTTAGTAGTAAAAATCAATAAGCTCTTTGAAAAAATTATTCTAAAGAGCTTTTATAAAATAGCTTTTTGGTTCCAAAAAGCTAATGCAAAAAGCTCTTCAATCAAACACTCTAAAGAGCTTTTTGACTAGAATCAAATAGCTAGTAAGCTTAAAAAGGCTTTTGGGAGGCCAAAACGCTTTTTACCAAATGGGGCCTATATTGCAGTACATGTCAGTTATTAGTATACTTGGATCCAACTTCAAAGTGGGTTCAAAATGATTCATAAATTAAACATGTAATTAGTTGGAACACTATTCTTACTAGAGTTATTTTTCTTCACGGTAAAAAAGAAACTCACAAATTAAGGAATATAGAACATTAAATTCCAATTAGTTCCAATGTAAATAACCATAATATTTTGCTGTCGAACCTTTTATTTTTGCTAAATTAAATACTACAATTGATCATTTTTCTTAACTATATGAACTCATCTACTGCATTATATTTTGAAGCCATTAATTCACTGCATCAAAAGAGGGCAAAGATTGGGGTGGCGGTGTCCGGAACACAGAAGCAGATAAATGGGGAGAAGTGTCGCAAGTTGGGATGGCATGGCAGAGGCAGAGGCGGAGCAGACTCATAACTACTTAACTTTTTGGGGAAGATCCATCTTGATGTCATCCTTCAGGAATTTAAGTGCTCAAATTAATATCCCTTTGCACCTGCGAAGCACTGTAATATCTTATCCTTAGCCCAGTGATGTGGGAGTCGTTTTTTGATTTCTTTCTGTAAACACAAATTTCGAGCCTAAAATAAATTAAGACAAAAAATATAGACAAATTAATTTATATTAATTTCAGAAGGTGTGGATACAATCTCTGTGTATTTGTTACAAATAAACAAATGAAAGTCCTCTGATTCGATCTCCAATTTGTACTTGAAGGAGGGTCGGTTGACTTGTATCTCAATTAAGTTGGTTGATTTGACCTCCTTTAAATGAATTTCAATGGATTTGATCTTGATCAGAGAGGGCCTAAGAAGCTTGATCTCAATCAAGATGAGTTTTCTTTGATCTTCGATGGTAGACAGCACGTACTTTGATTGTGCTTGTTATCTTCCTTCAGAGAAATTAGCCCCTTGAGTCTTCAGAATGCCTTCAGAGTGAATTTGAATAAATTTGATCCTGAGAGAGGGCCTAAGAGGCTTAATCTCAGTCAGGATATGAGCCTAAATCTCCACGCGTAGACGGCACGTATTTGAGGTGCTTGTTGTCTTGTGCCAGAGAGAAGTCTTGAGCTCTTGTGATTTCTCTTGAATGCTCCTTTGAAACTTGCAAGTTTTGATCCTTCTCGCTTAGTAGTTGGATGCCGCTTGTAATCTGAGCTTCTGAATTCTTCCAATGCTGCATGTGCTCAGCCCCCTCCAAAATGAGGGGAAATGACCTCTATTTATAGACTCTCACATTAGGGTTTTGAGTCAGACTTTGGCCTTAAGCCCATATTTAGCAATTATCTCTTTATTTTAAATAAAGGAATAATTACTATTTATTACATCATTAATGACACATAGTAATTTCTGATTGGCTAGAATTTGCTAGGTAATTTTATTGTTTTATTTTACACGGGACGTCCTGTGATTTGCTAGTAAATTTTTACCTCCTGCACTTTCATTTCCAAAGCCACCGTCTTTGTTTCTGGCTGATGTTTGTGTTTCCCATTTCCAACATGAGAGCGCACCAGTAGTTATTATAGTTACTAGACTAACCACCGCATATAAACTTCGAGACTTCCAAGGCAAGCAATCCTCGCACAATATTGGGTATTTGTTTAACGCCTGGTATTGCTATACCCATACACGATGAATGAATATCTCATAACTTTTAGATTGTAATAATTATTTGTATAAATTATAACAGCAAGCATGTAATATGTACAATTACAATCGAATATTTAAAAATTATAATTATTGTAATTATTATTTTTTTGTAGTTTTATTGTAAGACGTAAGATAAATTATCACCCATTTTTGTAGATTTATACAGTTCTCACATATCACAATAAGAATAAGTGTTTAAGAAAATATAATCGTACCATCTGAAAATTGATAATAAAGGCTTGAACTCTTGTAAACTGAAAATCAAGAGCATCATAGTAAGTATCAAATATTGCAATTAAAAAAATATGCGTTAAAGGAAAGATAATCTTAACATTTAATAGAGAATATATCTAGGGTTAGGGGTGTAAATGTAATTTTTATTGTATCTAATACTACATGTACAAGGCCAGCCTCACAGGTTCGGGTGAGCTATTGATCCCCTAAATTTCACATGGTATCAGAGCCAAAAGAGTAATCTTTTTCTGCTCTTCTTTCTCCTTTCACCCTAGGGTTTCTTCCTTGCTCCTCACGGCACCCCCTTCTTCCCTCCTCTAGGGTTCGGCCGACCACCCTCCTCCATTCCGCAGGTTTCTTGGTCGACGATATTCTCTTTGCTCATGACTGGTGGTCCTCTCTCATCTTCACCGACCTGTTCATGGCTTCCACGATGTTTGAAGGCTCAACACCCACCTCTCCAGTCGCCTCAGCTGCACACCCACAGCCTCCTCTCACGCCGGAGGCTCCCTTGCCGATGAATCCGCTGCCGCTGTCTTCCCCGGCACTCTCTGTACGGCCGCCACCTGTGCATGGATCCTTCTCACAGCCGCTGCTGTACTTCACGTGGGTGCCTTCTCCTTCTCCAACCGTGCTGGCTACCCTCTCAGATTTTGGCACGATGGCAACCGGTCCCCACCTGACAGCAACCTTTCCATCGTGCACCCCCCTTCGGGTCATGTCTCCTTTCGTTGAGCCAATGTGGGGTGTCACGTCCCGTATGGTCTCGCTATCTCTTTGAGGCCTTCCGCCATTACCACCCTCCATTTGGACGGTCAATGTCACTAATTATGTGACAGTGGTGCTTGCCTTGGTTGATGGCTTCCTCTCCTGGCATACTCAGTTCACTGGGTTTATGATCGTACATTAGTTACAGAGCATGATTGATGGCTCCATTCCTCAGCCGCCTGCTCACATGCCCTCTTCTCATGGTCTTCCTCAAGCTAATCCTTGATACTCCTACTAGCTGCTATCCAATCCCCTTGTCTGATCTTAAGTTGATTCAACTGACTATCGCTGGCCTATCTGAGGACTATGTTTCTTTTGTCACCACCTACTCGATGCTTCTTGGACATAAGACTTTTGATGACCTTCGTTCTCAATTGCTGTTCTTTGAGCAACGGTTGAAAACTAAGACCGATCGGTCACCTGTCTGTGCATCATGCTTTTATGGCTACCACGAGTAATTCTCAGGGTGCGAGTGCTACCAAAAGGACTTCAAGCAACAAAGGCAACTGTAACAATCGGAACAAAAGTGGTCGTGGTCGCAACAATCCGAATAACAACAACACCAACACTAATAAAACTGCTTCCACGTCCCCTTCCACGCCTCAGTCTTCCGCTTCTCGGAGTATGCCGACAGGTACTGTTGTGTGTGATTCGGCTATTTCATCATTTGATACTGTTTGTTCATCTACTCTTGTCCCTAATCGTGATACTACAGGAACGAACCAATCTGAGGGAATTCTAGGTTCCCACCCTAACGTTATTTGCCAAATTTGCCATGCTCCTGGCCACTCCGCTCTTCATTGTCCTAATCGTTACCATTCTAAATCCCAGTCCGTGCTTCCAGCATATGCTACGTTCAATCCTGTTTCCGTTGATGAACAGGTTTGGTGCCCTGATTCTGCTGCAACTTCTTACATGACGCTTGATGATGGTAAGTTGATTTCTAAGTCTGTTTACTCGGTCAATACTGTAGTTAAGGTCGGTGATGGTACGTCACTTCCCGTTGCTCACACTGGCACATCTGTCCTTCTCACCAAACATAACAACGTTCTGCATGTTCCTCAGCTTCAGCACAACTTACTCTCTGTTAGACAATTATGTTTTGATAATAATTGTCATGTTGTGTTTGACTCTTCTTGTGTGCGTGTCAAGCACAACACCACGGTGATGTCCTTTTGCAAGCTTGTAGTTCGAGACTGGTCTACACTGTTCATGTTCCTCCTTCCCCTATCTTTGTGCCTGTTAACGTTGTTCTCACTGAGTCTGGCAACCTCTGGCATCGACGCTTGGGTCATTGTGGTGCACACCTTGTAAATGTTTTAAAGAAGCATAGTTTAGTTAAGTTTAATTCGGTTTTCACCAATGATTGTCTTTCATGCCGCTTAGCAAAATCGCATAGACTTCCTTTTACTCTTGCTGAACATAGAACGAATTATTCTTTGTAGTTAATTTATTCAGACATTTGGCAATCACCAATTTTATCACATCATGGTTATAAATATTATGTTTCGTTCATCGATGATTATTCTCGTTTTACATGAATTTATCTGATGAAATGCAAATTTGAAGTCTATAAGTTATTTACTAAGTTTCAAATGTTGGTTGAAAACCACTTTAACTACAAAATTAAAATGTTTCAAAGTGATGGTGGGCGTGAATTTGATAATTCACCCATGCTTGCCCTATTTGACAAACATGGCATCTGCTTTCATAAATCTTGTCCTGATACACGGCAATAGAATAGGGTTGCTGAACGAAAACATCGTCACATTCTTGAAACGACTCAGTCATTTTTCATTGATGCCTCCATGCCCGCCTATTTCTGGCTCGAAGTAGCTTATGCTGCTACCTTCGCCATAAATAGGCTCCCTATCGTTGTTTTGAAAAATCAGACACCCTTTCAAGTTTTATTTGAGCATGAGCCTGATTATTCTTTTCTTAAACCTTTTGGTTGCTTGTGCTTTCCTAATTTCATGGTTTCATCGGCAAATAGACTGCAACCCAGGTCTGCTCAGTTGTGTTGTTAGGCTGCTAATTATAAAGGGTATCGTTGTCTTGACGCTGTTTCAGGCCGTGTTAGGCCGTGTTTACGTCAGTCGTCATGTTCGTTTCTTGAAAATCACTATCCCTTTTCTAAATTGGTTGCACACTTTCCTCACTTGGCATGCCTGGTTCGTTCTTATCCACAAGACATTCTACAACCCACTTCCAAGTCGGATCTTGAGGTTGCCTATCCTTCTTGTACTCTCCGTTCCCTGGTGTTACCCGCTCCTCTTCCTGCATCCAGCCTATAGTTGTCCCCCCTGCATCTGGCCCTAGTCAAGTCTCCTCTCCCCTGTCGCCCGCTATGCCCACATGCCCCGCACATCCCCCTGGGCAAAGCCCACCCTCTCCGCAGCCTTCCTCTACGTTTATCTGTGTAACCCTTTCCTCGACTGGGCCTGACCCAACAACCTCCCTGATCAACTCCCCCCTAGGCCAACTTTTTCTCAGCCCGTCTGACCCAGCGTCATCATCGTTGACCAGTCCCAGCCCATCTACTATAGCGCACTGCACTTGTCCCGCGGTGTCCAATCTTCACCCTATGCAAACTCAGGCTAAGTCAGGTATTGTTAAACCCAAGATTCTCTTGTCTCTTTCTGCTTTTGTCACTGACATTGAACCTACCTCCTACTCCGCCGCTGCTCGAGATCCTAAATGGGTTGATGCCATGGTCAAGTAGTATCATGCCCTTATTGCCAATGAGACTTGGGAGTTGGTACCATCACCACCTGACCATCATGTTGTTGGATGTAAATGGGTTTACAAATTAAAATATTATTCTGATGGCACTATTGAGAGGTATAAAGCACGGTTAGTGGCTCAAGGCTTTCATCAACAAGCAGGTATTGACTACCATGAGACATTTAGTCCTGCTGTTAAACCTGTTACTGTTCGCCTTCTTCTGTCTTTAGCTGTTTCCTTTCGTTGGCCTATCTGTCAGCTAGATGTCAAGAATGCGCTCTTGCATGGCACTCTAACTGAGGAAGTTTGCATGAAACAACCCGCCGGGTTTGTTCACCCTGATTTACCAAGGCATGTCTGTAAACTGAAAAAGGCTATCTATCGCTTGAAACAAGCTCCTCAAGTGAAACAAGCTCCTTGAGCTTGGTTTCATCGCTTTAGCAGTTTTTTGTTATCTCATGGTTTGGTGTGCAGTCATGTTGATCCTTCCATGTTTATTGCCCGCACTAACTCTCACATCTTAGTTCTCCTACTCTATGTTGGTGATATCGTTCTGACCAGCAACTCTGTAGCTATGCTTCATCATTTCATTACTCTTCTTTCTGAGCAGTTTGCAATGAAAGATCTTGGAGATAAAAGTTTATAGCATTAACATAAAAGTTACATAGTGAATACTTGCTTAGACTCTCATACTTCGAATATTTAGGTCATGTTCGGTTTAGTGTTTTGCTAGGTTAATACACTAATTACTTAATTTTAAGTGTTTGGTAAACTAGTGTTTTGACTAGCATTTCAACTAGCATTTAACATTTTAAGTAGCATTGTTGAAAAGCTAATAGTATTAACGTTTGACATAAAAGTAACGTTTTATATTTTTTAGCCAAAAAATATCCTTTAAAAATTTTATCTTTAGAAATTATTTATATCCTTTTATGTCAATTTACATTAATCAGCTAGCATAATAGCTAAATTTACTGAACACATTAATTTCAATCGCTAATCTAAACAACCATCCGCTAACAGCTAATTTAGAAACGCTATCCGCTAGATCCGCTACCTAAACCGATGTTCGTTATCTATACAGCTAATTTTACCGAACAGGACCTTAAACAATTTGGTAGTTAACTTATTGGTGGTATTGTCTTGTATATATAGGATCTGTAACTGTGATTGTACTGTATATACCTAAGATCTATAATATTCTACATTTATATTTATATTGTGTTCGAAGAGATATGGAAAAATAATAATAAGAACAATAATAATAATAATAATAATAATAATAATAATAATAATAATAATAATAACAACAACAGCAACAACAACAACAACGACAACAACAACAATAATAATAATAATAATGATAATCAAATATCTTATATTATTTAATTTGTTGATAATAATAAATAATAACCATCAAATATCTTTTATTATTTCTTGATAAGATATAGAACATGTATATGCGACTATGGCCGTGTTCGACAACCGAGGTTCGGATAGCGTTTAGTATTTTGACCAAGTCGATACACTAATTAGTTAACTTTTAGTGTTCGGTAAACTACTGTTTTGACTAGCATGTCAAGTAGCATTTAGTATTTTAAGCAGCATTTTTAAAAAACTAATAGTATTAATGGTTGACATTTAAAAGTAAGGTTTCATACTTTTTAGCCAAAATATATCCTTTAAAAATTTTATCTTTGGAAATTATCTATATTCTTTTATGTCAATTTACATTAATTAAGTAGTCTAACAGCTAAATTTACCGAACACATTAGTTTCAACTGCTTATCTAAATAGCTATCCGCTAAAAGTTAAATTAGAAATGCTATATGCTTTTTGAACAACTATCCATTACCTGAACCACTATCCACGATCTAGACAGCTAATTTTGCCGAACAGGGCCTATACGTATATGTATGTCTATAATATTCAATATTAGTTGTCAAATTCTGAGTAAACATTAAAAACCAAACATACACCATAAATTGTATATAAACGGTGGATTTACTTAAAAAAAACTTGTATACAGGTTACACAGCTTGAAAGTATAAAATGCATGTTCTTTAAAGTAATAAACTACTAATAAAATATTTTGACTACACTGCTTCAACAATTACAGCATTTTGGGTACACTCATCTCATGCATTGCATAAGCTCATGGTCTCTCAAGCAATGCCAATTGCTGCATGTTCTTGTTCGAATGCATTTACTAATATTCATTATGTATATGATCTTTTGTTTTCCAAAGCTAAATAAAATGCATTATACTTGGTAATGTTCGTAGTGGTGTCAATAATATATATAATGTAATATCATAATTGGACAATATTGTGTCCTGTTGTAGGGAAAGAAAATCTTTTCAACAGTAATTAACTTTGAAAATATCTTGTTTACAAAAGAAAATCTTCCATATGTAATTGACTAATTTGTATTTTTCGAAATAAAAGGTAAAAAATTAATTATTTTAGAAATTTGCTGGAACGACATGCATCAAAAAATTAAGCGGATTTGCTTATATATATGTGTGTGTATCTGTGTGTGTATGGTTATGTCCGGCAACAGCGTTTTGGGTAGCGTTTAGTATTTTGAC
>JAKOGI010001059.1:45000-70000 GCA_029747015.1 Carnegiea gigantea
GTCATTACTTTACAATGTCATATCTCCTTCATCATCGTCATCATCGCCAAGCTTGTGATAGGAACATGAACAATAGTGATTTTTTTTTTTATCGTTCAACATTATTTCTTTTTTTGCCCATCTAAAATACATAACAAATAAACCATAGCTAACACCATTCAGCAAAACAAACATTTTCCTTTCAATGTATGGCCATTTAAATTAAAAATTACTTGTGCACACAAAATTTTAATAAAAATTTTGTTCCATCATCCATAACTACTTACAACCATTACAACTATTTCATTTATCCAAATCAACATACATTGCAAATTAAATTAAAGTTTGAATTATTTACTATAAATTTTATATTCACTAATGACACCAATAATTGATAATTAAATATGTTTAATTAGCACTTTTCATTTGCATATTCTGAAAAAAATTACATTCATATTTAGTTAACATTTTATATTTCCATATTTCGAAAATAAATTTTCACAAAAAACTAAAATACAATAATGTAATTAAACATATATACTACAAAAAAAATAAATTTAACATAACTATTTTATTTACCAAAATAAACCTAATTAATAAATCAAACACAAATTAAACTATTTATTTCACACTTCATCCGAGTAAACAAGCCGAAAAAACAAAATACTATCAACCAAAAAATAAAATAAACACACTTAACAAATCAAACAAATCATACAAAGAATTAAACATACTAAAATAAACATATACTTCACATACTTACCAAAATTAATATATACAACAAATTGAACACAAAATAAGCATACTTAGCAAACTTAAACCATTTACCAAAATAAAACACATTAAACATGCTTTAACATATTTCAACATTTTATAATAATTATACAATTTTTATAAATATGCATACTTAATATATTTTATTCCACTTATCCAAATAAATATACTTCACAAATCAAATAAAAAATTAACATACTTCACATCCATATTTTCCACATCCATAATTTACCAAACAAAATAAATTAAATAAACTATACAAATATGCTACAAAATTAAATTTTACAAAATTCAACAAATTAATATAATTTCAAAATACAACAACTTCAATAAACCTACATGGTTGGTGCCACTAACCTCTAAATACCCAAAAAAATAATCCGACTACCGAAGGAACGGGCGGCAAGAAGGCAGTGACGGCAGCGGCGACATAGCGTTGGCGGCAATTCTTCAACCCATTTATAACAAATCAACCACCACAAAAAACACCAATTGACTCAAAATTTTCAATTTTAAAGAATAAATTAACTAAAAATAAACAATTTATCGGTGAATTATGAACGACGGCAACTTCCTTCACCGGTCACTAGCCACCAGAAACAACAGAGCTCTCTTTTTCTCTGTCTTCATTGCTCTCTCTCTTCGTTGCGCACTCTCTCTCTTCGCAACGTTCACTTGAATGGGTGCCAAGGCCGAAACAATTAAAAATCATATCTAAATATTTTTGGGAACGACGTCATCAATTTCTGACGGAAAAAGTGCCAAATTCCGATGGAAATTTGAGTTGCCAATGAAATTCTGTGAGATTTTCCGTCTGAATTGGACACCATTTTTATAGTGAAATAGAAAGTATAGGTATATCTATGTTAGAACTGTCTAATTTTAAATTATACTATTACAATATTATAGCAAAGATATCAATCTCTGTACTTTATGATATTAGGCATACCAAATTTAATAATCAAATTATCAAGAGATCAAGATCAATTTGTGAAATGGTTGAGTAGTACAACATGGATATCAAGTGAGGTTAAAAGATAAATTTGTTAAAAATTTTCTATCTCTTAAGACAACAAGAATCAGAATGGATATGAGAATAGAAGGTTATCTACTAAAAATACTTTGGAAAATCATCTATAAATTAGATAATACCACGGATTCAAAGAGTAAAATAATAATGATAGAGGCAGAAAAATTTAAAAGTCTTCCTCCAATGTAAAAATTCAAACGATAAAATCTAATCTACAAGAGATAAAAGTTGATAGGTCATAGATATCTAACTTTGCCAATCTTGTAAAAATCAATAAGAAAAATGTAATAAAAAATTTTGAGAATGGAAAAATTACCATCAAACCCCAACTATGAAGAAATATAAGTAGAAAATCAGAATAGCGAGAAAGATCTTTGGTAGCTAAGAAAGAGCTTAAAGAAGATGATACAATTAGTATGAGTAGCGAAATGAGTAGAATATGTTTTGAATTCACAAGACACAGTGTTGATTGAAGTATGAGTCTAGATAGAAAAATCATTGCGTATAAAACGAGGACTATTAGTGAGCTAATTTATGGGGATGAATTAGTAAAAAATATGACTGTAGAGATATGCTATGAGGTCACCAATACTAATCCTAATAGTAATTATATCCTAATAAATGTATGTTTAGAGGGTTATAATAGATATGAATTGTATACTTTTCCTAATAAATGTATGTTTGGATGGTTATAATAGACATGAATTGTGTGCATACATCGATAATGATTATTCTATCTATTTTGAAAAAAAGATCTTTACATCTCGAATTCACATGGAAAAAGACCGAGAATCATTTACAAGTAAGAATAGCTGATAATTACATAATGAGCCACAACAAAGCTATTGCAGGATTATCTATAGAAATAGAAGGAGTCTAATGCATTATGCCACTTCTATGGGCTACTAATCAACCCTCTCATGATATAATTATTGAAAATAATTTTCAAATGCAACATTCTTAATGCACACATACCATAAGCCAAATTATCTTCACAATAAATGGTCACTCTATTCCTATTGATAAATTTCTTTTAATAAAGCATACACTCATAGGAAGATTGGGCTTATACGCAACTAGCGTGGTGAGAAGGTAATCGTTGCATAACGAGAAGTATTACTAACAATCTCACTACTAGAGTTATCTCCTAAAGAACGGATTGTTGAACCATAAGAGCAATTATGCAAAGAACTCTACTCTGATAATCCTCTTAGATTTCAAGACAAAGATAAAACATTTACAAACATTACTTTGTTAAACCCTAACACTATTATCCGAGTCAAATGGATGGTGTGTACATATCAGAAGACGAATATTGCTCTAAGAAAAAATGAATATAATCGTAGAAGAAAAAAGCAATGCATATGCATTTGCTTCAAAAGAAGCTAATAAAATTTTAAAAAAAGTTTTAGCAAGTTTGTTTTCATGGTGAAAAATCCCCCCGGGCCAAAACTTGAGGTTCATATTTTGTCTAAACAGTTTCATTTTTATCATAATTCATACTTGAATTTCTGATCCTATGTTCATTAAATTTTTTAAACAATACGATCAATCATAAAATAATTTATAACTTCTTCAAATTTTGTAAAGATTGATATGCGAGAAAAACTAGAAGTAAAATATGAATATGGAGATTACTGTAACTAATTTCGAAAAATGAATATTATGCATAAGGAAGGTGAATATTCTTTTAGGAAAAGTGAATGTACTTTAGAAAAAAACAATAATTAATTTAGCCCAAAACAACTTGATAAGATTTTAAAAGAGTATCATCAAGTTGTATATTATCATGGATTTTAGTTCTCTTTCTCTTATAATTGTTAGAAGATTATATTGGCTCATTTCTTGAGTTGATTAAAAAAAAGGGGTCGATTGAGCCAACCTCCCCCCCCCTCCCTCTTCAAGATTTATTTTTAAACTTGATAGTCTTCATCTTTATTATAGTCAATATTTTTTTAAAAAACTTGTACCCGTTTTTTTAATTTTTTTTGAACAATCTAATCATTCACAACATAATATATAACCTTTTTCACCCAGTATGATGGTGTCATGTCCAAAAACTAAAAGATAATTACAGTAGGACATAAGTTCTTTTTTTTCATAACTTACAATTAAAAATATTCATTTTTAAAAAGTTGTTACCTTTTTTTGACAAGATTGTACTATTTTTTTTATAAAATTGTTTTTGTAACTCATCTTTTTAGTATCATTTAAAAATAATAATTGATACACACGCCTTCAAATTCCGATGGTCAGATGCAGGAGCACTCCTCCCTAAAGTGTACCCCACCCTTTTAACACAACAATTGCAACTAGCCTAATTATCTAGTGACCTTTGTCCTCATGCTCTTCGCCTATGGCCCCAAAAACTCAAACCCGTGCAATACTAGTAGGCTCACTTGAAAACTCTCCCCTAGTTTGCTAGTAAGTGTTAAATGATGCTTGACTTAGACTTTGAGAAGTTAAGTAAGTACACACACTTAAGAAAAGTTAGTAAGAAAGTGGACATAAGGAATTTGGGAGAAAGCATTGTATTATACTTTGGAAATTCTTGGTGTACAAATCCTAAGAATATATATGTATATGTATATGTATATGTATATACATATATATATATATATATATATATATATATAATATATATATATATATATATATATATATATATATATATATATATATATATATATATATGTATATATATACACACACACACACATACATACATACATATCAGCCTTCTCAATGAACGGTGGTAATCAATTTGATCTCATGACTATTATTACGCATTCAGAATGTTCTATACAAATATGTAACATACTACACACGTGTAGTATTGTATGAAACATTCTAGAGATTATTCTAAAATATTCTAATACAACCCAAAATGTTTGAGAATAGTCTAGAAGGTCCTAAACACTCTAAAAGGCTCTAGAACATTCTAGAAGATTCGAGAACACTCCATAAGTTTCGAGAACATTGGAGAACATCCTAGCATATTCCAGAGGATTCCAAAGCATTCTAAAGGATCCTGGAACATTCTAAAACTCTCCAGAGAGTGGACACATGACATTATCTCCCACTCAATCAGGCAATGTCCTCATTGCCTTTAGGTCTTTGTATGGTCTATTTCTGAGTTGCCTCACTCATAGGAGGTGTCGTTTTCACTCGGTTGGGTTGTTGTATTGTGTTTAAATGCTTAGCGCATTGACTCTCTACGCACTTGGTTCTAATCCTTCTACTAGCTTATTTCCTTCTTTGTTCCAACTTCTTTGGTGATGTTGCGGGCATGACACCTTTAGGTGCCTCATTCCTCTTGAGAGTAGCCAAGAAACCTATATCTCTAATCCTTTAGAATCGAAGGGCCCGTAATACCCTTTACTTCTCAACCTTCATCCCATATGTGTCGCATGGGATTGCCTATTGTCCATAATGAACAACGTGTTGACATAAAGGACTATGAACGCCTTCATGATATCGAGAAAGTTCATTCCCAAATAGAATTTTCGATCATCAAGGGGAGTGATAGTTACGCTGACCTAACCTCTCCAAGTCCCAATTTGGAATTCAGTGCCCTAAGCAACTCCATATATTAGAAGGCTCATCACATAACTCTTTTAACATAACCCTTCTCGTTTTTGTAAGGTAGGTTGGTCTCATTGGCAAGCTCTTTTGCCATATACATGCGGCCACTAGGTTGCTCTCTCATATTTGTTTGGATGACACTTAGAAGCATCATTGAGGTGATCCTTCTTTCTCCTTCTGTTCACTTTTTCTCGATCATAAGAGCGGCAAGTTTACCACGCTTTGGGCTCTCGAAACCTAATGAGGCCCCTTGTAAGGGAAGCATGAGATCCTCCCCTCAGAAGACTTATCCTTCTTCCTGCTATATCTTTGTGTCTCAACGTCTGTTCCCTCTTAGGAGAGTCCCTCTCTCCATCACCGCTTCTATATTCTAGGGACTTCTTGCCCCGTACCTTTGAGGATATCTTCTTGAACTCGAGCAATGACTCGGTAGTGATAGTCGCCCACCTATTCGTAAAAGCCATTGAGGAAATAGAAGAATCTGTTGCTCTCCTATACTTGGAATCTCTAACTTAGCTCTTGGAACTCCTTAACATGCTTTCAAATTTGACTATCTTTGTGTTGAAGGTGTCAAAGCTTGGCCATAACCTCATATTCGGCCTCCTCGGGATATAACTGTTTCTCGAGTTCCCTCTTAAATTCATCCTGAGTTTTAATGGCTTTGAACACTTTATTGACACCGTCACATCCACAACACCATTGTACAAAGGCAATATCCTTAGGAAAAAAGGAAGCGTTACTCACTTTTGAGCGTTTTCCAGATGCCCATTTCCCTAAAATATACCTCGAGTCTCAAAATGAAATCGTCAATCTCCCTTGCACTCCTACCCTCATTGAAGATTGGAGGCATGAGTGCATTCACCTTCGCGCTGTGTTAGTCGCCTACACAGCCCCACCCATGGTCATCGCAGCCATGCACACATTGATTTGTGCCTCAAAGTCCTCAACTGTTGCCTTGTAAGCTTGAACCTCAGCCTTACAAGCTTGGAGTACACCATCCTTGGCAGCCACCATCGTCTGAAGGGTTTGGATCTCCTTGTTGAGTTAGCCACCACGGTGTTCACCACTGCTCGCGTCTCTCCATGAAGCTCCTTCATCTCCTCCTTTGACTCGAGCTGCTCGATGCACTTGTTTATGTCATTGACCCTACCTGCTACGGTGAATCTCCACTAGCCTTTTCTCCATAAAGCTCATCACATCCTTGTTCTTATCATTGTTCTTCTGGCCACTTTGTTGGTTGTTGGTGGGTGTTGAGTTAAAAATACCACAAGTGTACGGTGTAGTTGTAGCTAACAACCGGCAAGTACGGGTCGTCTTCCACAGGGAGTTGGGTTTTTAATTATCAAAGCTAACTCAAGCGTATCAATCTAGGCCAAACAAAGAGTGAAGGGAAGAAAGACTAAACTACTAAAACAAATAAACAAAAAGGGATTTGGGTTTACGATTTCACTAAATAACGAACCAACTAATTGAGACGAGTCCTAACCTATCCAAACTACACTATGAACAAGAGATAGTTGGTTGCACCATCAAAGCCCACCCAAGCCCTCTCTCAAGGGTCATAAGCTAGTCTAATTCGCCTAACCATTTATTTTCATGGGGTTAGCCAAATTAGACCACAAAATTAGAAACCCTCGGACCTAGCTCGGATCGAATACCATTTTCATATCCCGAACTTGGCTATTCCTTCTCCCACACCAGTAAATTGACCTCACCTCTCAGCATAAGTCAATCACCCAAAATATGGATGAAAGCTCTCTCAAGCATTTCATTGAACACTTGGCGGGCGTGAGGGAAAACTCTAAGTTCTAAGCATAGATTGGGTATGATTAGACCTAAAACAAGATTGGTTAGCCATGAAGAGGCTAACCACAATCCAAACCCATAAAATCTAACAATTAATCATCAACAAAATACAAAAACCCAAACCTAAACTAACGAAGAACACAAACATGAACTAGAGAGAAGGAGCATGAAACTAAACTAATTCTAACAAACAATCAAACATGAATTAAACATAAAAACTAAATAATTGAATCAAATCAAAACTAAACATATGAACTAAATTAACAAAATCTAATACAAGAACGAAACAAGAAATAGAGAGAGAAGGGAGAGAAGACTTATGGCTTGATGCGAAGAACTTGAAATCCAAGTGCTTGAATCTAAAGTTAATTCAATACCATCTTAATCTAATCCCCTCAATGGGGTTTTTATTGCCTAAAATCTAATCTAAACTAACCTCGAAAAGAACCAGAAGAACCCCTTGAAGCAAGGCCAAGAAAAGGGGAGTAAATAGAAAACGAGGCAGGCCGTGAAGGAACCGGCGGAGACAGAGGTGGCACGGCCGTGCCATGGTGGCACGGGGTGGCCGTGCCACCTTGCTGGCCGACTTTGCCCGGCTGGCTCCCATTTTTCGTCTTTTCGCCTGTTTTGATCCTTTTTCGTTCTTTTTTGCGGTATTTGCTTGGTTCAACTTATTACCGACAAGAATAAACAAAACAAGTAAAAATCTCAAAGAATACTTAATAAAACAAGAAAAAATCTAAAGATTACATTATTATACGAGCTAAGATTAGGTGAAAAAGGCATGTAAAATGCGACAAATTATCGCCTAACAAATGCCCCCACACCTATCTTTTGCTCGTCCTCGAACAAAACAAAGAGAAAAACTGACCTAGGACCTAACTCACTTTCGTAGGAATCACGATTGCATTTAGCATATACAGCAAGCCCTTTAAACCCCTTGGTTCCCCCAAGTGGACGAGTAAGGTCTCGTGAGTTTTTGTAGAAGATATGCCCACAAAATCTTTGAAAAAGAAAAAGAAAAAAGGGAAAAGGAAGAGAGGAACACAAACAGAAAAACAAAATGGATTTACAAACAAAAACACAAATATATACAAGGGAGAAGCTTGCACACATTCTAACCTGTCAAATCACCCATGCAACAAAGATATCAACCTGTATATAAACATAATGTACACATCAAGAGTCTCTATCCCCATGACAACATCAAAGCACTAACTGCTCACCCCACTGTACATCAAAACTGTGAATCCATCTTTGTGCTTAGTGTGCTAGTGTATCATCATCTTAGGACTCGAGCTTATTAGAACCCAAACTCAATCCCACACGACCGACACGAACTACATTATTGACTTATTAGCATGGAAGGAAGGCTTTTCCAGTAACTGCATTGCCTTAAAGGGTAGCACCCAGTGGCGTATACCTCAAAGAGTGCCTGTTAAGTGTTCCCAGTAGCAGTATTGCCTCAAAGGGACACTTGTCATTCCAAACGAAAGGTAGTTTCCACTTCTTCTCTTTCCTTTTCTTTTCTCTTTTTTTTGGTTTTTTTTTGGTTTTTTTTTTTGGGCGAACTGAAAGTGGAAACCAACCTAGAACAAGAGTAGTAGTGTACAAAGACAAGTGGGAGAGCCGATCACAGAAGACTAAGATCCTAAGATAATGATGATGGTATAAATAATTAAGGACTGGATTGCACATGTATAATGAACTATTGGAGTTAGAATTGGGGCTTAGAATGACTCACTTAGGACAAAGATCTATCATGCACGACATAGTTATATACAAGCCGATAGCTAAGATACAAGGGATCAAAGCTTATCAAAATAGTACAGAACTCCCCTAAAACAAAGTGGCATAGAGACTACTCCTCCCCTACACCTAAATCTCACAATGTCCTCATTGGAAGTTAAGGAGTTACGACACCAACAAGACACATATATATAGAAAACAATTCTAAAAGAGTATATAAAACAAAAGACAAACAAGAAAAATAAAAAGAAAGACAAAAACAAAAGTATATATGAAACAAAAATGAAGAAAGAGAGAAGAGGAACGAATTTACTAGGTTAGGTGTTGAGTACACCTAAACTACTACCTCCCTGAGACGATGAGTCGGAAGGTTAAAGAAGCATCAGCCGCTCCTCCTCATCTCAAGATTCAAGCCACCAATTCAGATGCCGTCAAAACCCGCAGAAGCTTATCAAACATCTGAGCCTGTAACTTATATGAGTGTAAGTAAGAGCACCCAGGCATGAATGTAGGAGTGATAATAAGTGCTCTCCTAAATTTATCAAATGCCTTAGAAAAATCAATGGAATGATCGAATGCAATAGTGAATATGATTTTTCCAAGTATGTCCTCTAGGTACAGACTATAAGGATCAAGGGAGGAGGCATATCCTCTAAAAGAACATAGGGACTTAGAATAGTCAACCACATTCCTCATCAGCACCACAAGAGAATCAATCAGTGAGAGATCACAGTACTCAGGGAAAGAGGAGGGTAGTGAACATGAAGAAGCAGGAGAAATATCAAGGGGATTTAGGGATACATGGTCAATAAAATCAAGACTAGATGAAATTGTAGCCACAGCATCCACATAGGACCCCCCTCGAGAATCTCATCGAGATCATGTACCTCACTAAAAGCATCGTCTGACTCAAGACATAAATCATCCCCATCAATACTAGCCTCAACATAAAATATCTCACCTACCTCGAACTCCGTTGACTGAGATAAAGGGAAAGGTGGATCAGGATAGGTCATAGTGTTGTCCCTAAGGGTGCTAGGTAGGGATGGAGCAACAAGAGGTAAGGTAGGCAAGGGAAGGTCAGATACTTTCTCTAGTCCGGACTCTAGAGTAAGAGAAGATGCACCATCATCACATAATTTAACATCAAATTCAGAAAAATTAACCCTAAGGTCAGTCTCATGTGATATGTCATACTCCCGCATACGATTAGCAAGCTTAACTTGTTGCTCATTCATTGCCTCTATCATACTAGAAATTTTAGTAAAACCATTAGCAGAAATATGATAGGGACAAGAAATACTGTCATCGTCAGAATAATAACAGATCTCACACGCAAGAGGCGTATAATTAGGAATGCAGAGGGATGGGGTGGAGGAAGTAAAATGACTAGTCTCAAATTCATAAGTATCCCTAACCAACCACTCAAGTAATTCACAAGCTTCATCAACATTTCGAGCACAGAAATCCCAATGCTTCAAAAGAGCATGGGTCTCACAAGTCACACCCTCATAGACCATGTTCAAAATTTCTCACTTCTCCAAGCAATAACCACAATAAGTAAGAAAATCATGTAATCTATTGTAATATGTCCAAAATAATTCATACTCATACTGAGGGAAGTGGAAAATTGTCATTTTCTTTTTTTTTCTTTTTTCTCTCTCTTTTTTTTTAAAGAAGTTTTTTTAAAATTTTTCTTAAAAATAAAAGCCTAGTCTCGAATACTCAAGTGGGCTTTGATATTGAAAAACGCCAACTCCCCGACAACGGCACCAAAAACTTGTTGAGTTAAAAATACCGCAAGTGCACGGTATAGTTGTAGGTAGCAACCGGCAAGTAGGGGTCGTATTCCACAGGGAGTTGGGTTTTCAATTACCAAAGCTAACTCAAGCGCATCAATCTAGGCCAAACAGAGAGTGAAGGGAAAAAAGACTAAACTACTAAAACAAATAAACAAAAAGAAACTTGGGTTTACGATTTCGCCAAATAACGAACCAATTAATTGAGACGAGTCCTAACCTATCCAAACTATACTATGAACAAGAGATGGTCGGTTGCATAATCAAAGACCACCCAAGCCCTCTCTCAAGGGTCATGAGTTAGTCTAATTTACCTAACCACCTATTTTCATGGGGTTAGCCCAATTAGACTACAAAATTAGCAACCCTCGAACCTAGCTCGGATCGAGTACTATTTTCATGCCCGAACTTGGCTATTCCTTCTCCCACACTAGCAAATTGACCTCACCTCTCAGTATAAGTCAATCGTCCAAAAATATGGATGAAAACTCTCTCAAACATTTCATCAAATGCCTGGCGGGCGTGAAGAAAAACTCTAAATTCTAAGCATAGATTGGGTATGGTTAGGCCTAAAACAAGATTAATTAGCCATCAAAAGGCTAATCATAATCCAAACCCACAAGATCTAATCATTAATCATCAACAAAATACAAAAACCCAAACCTAAACTAATGAAGAACACAAGCATGAACTAGAGAGAAGGAGCATGAAACTAAACTAATTCTAACAAACAATCGAACATGAATTAAACATAAAAACTAAATAATTGAATCAAATCAAAACTAAACATATGAACTAAATTAACAAAATCTAATACAAGAACGAAACAAGAAATAGAGAGAGAGGAGAGAAGACTTATGGATTGATGTGAAGAACTTGAAATCCAAGTGCTTGAATCTAAAGTTAATTTAATACCATCCTAAAGTAATCCCCTCAATGAGGTTTTTATTGTCTAAAATCTAATCTAAACTAACCTCGAAAAGTACCAGAAGAGCCCCCCCGAAGCAAGGCCAAGTAAAGGGGATTAAATAGAAAACGAGGCAAGCCGCGAAGGAACCGGCAGAGAGCCGTGCCACCTTGCTGGCCGGCTTTGCCCGGCTGGCTCCCGTTTTTCGTCTTTCCGCCTGTTTTGATCCTTTTTCGCCCATTTTCACAGTATTTGCTTGATTCAACTTATTACCTATAAGAATAAATAGAACAAGTAAAAATCTCAAAGAATACTTAATAAAACAAGAAAAACTCTAAAGATTACGTTATTATACGAGCTAAGATTACGTGAAAAAAGCATGTAAAATGCGACAAATTATCGCCTAACAGTGGGAGCCTCACTTGCACTTGAAATGGTTTCTCCCAAACTTTGGCTTTGATACCAACTATCATGGGTTGATAATTCACCCAAGCTCAAACCCATAGGATGCTAAAACTCACTCGAAAATCATTGCCTAATTGCTAGTAGACCTCAAGTGATGTTTGACTCAAGACTTTGAGAAGTTAAGTAAGCGCACACACACTCAAAAGAAATTAGTAAGACAGTGGACACAAGGAAGTTTGGGACAATGTCTTGTATTACACTAAGAAATGCTTGATATCAAATGAGTCTTATCGAGGTATATATACATATCCAACTTTTAAATGGATAGAAGAGATAGATTTGATCCTGTGACTAATATTACATATCCAGAATGTTCTATACAAATATCTAAAATACTACATATGTGTGTAATTGTGTGGCACATTCTAGAGATATTATTCTACAATATTCTAGTACAACCTAAGAGGTCCTAGAATACTTTAGAAGATCATAGATATTGTAGAAATTTCTAAAATAGTCTAAAAGATTTTAGAGCGCTTCAAAATGTTCGAGAACATTTAATAATGTTATGGCATATTTCAGAGAGTTCTAGAGCATTCTGGAGGATCCTAAAATATTATGGAACTCTCTAAAGACTTGACCCATGAGAGTTGGTGGTCATCACTAACGTTGACCTCACACTCGCGTCGCTAGGGCATCCACCAGTTGTATGCTTTCATCAATTTGTACATTGGAATAGATGATCCCTCTCCTCATCTAGATCTAAGATCAGCTCACAAATAGCAAAACACATTGTTAATTTCACTGTAAAATTTGAAGAAATTGACATCCTTGTACGAATCGCGTCAAAATTATGGTTAATCTACCTACCACTTTGCCCCAGATTTAACACAAAAGAGGAATTTAGCAAACCTTAAAGAAAATGGACATTGAAATTACTATAGTGAAAATCAACAGTCAACTATCATAGCCTCCGATGGTAAACAACTGAAGATAAATGCATCAACAGTCGACAATCGATTAACGTGGATGAAGCCCAAAGATCTGCACCAGAGTGAATCACTTGTTTCAGGAGAGGAGAGACGAGAAACGGGAGATGAGAAAACTCGAAGCAGACGAAGAAGGGCTCAAAAAGAAGCATAAAATGACCATTTCACCCTTGCTCAAAATGAGGGATCAAATGTTCACTTAACTGACAGCTAGACCCAGAAGGTTCCTTAATTACATGCGTGCCATCATTACTGAGCCTTTGCACTCAGGTTTGTTTCTAAGATTAATTTCAACCGTTGATATTTGGATCCAACGATCCAAATAGAGTTTGCACCCATGTCTTGGTTTGAACCTGATTGCAACCGCGATATATATGCCTGTATATGATTTTACTTCGATGCATAATCAACAGATTATCCCCTAAATTATTCTTCACAATTTGGTTGGGCCGGCAATTAAGCTTGGAATCCATCGTTGTTGCTGCAACAATGATTAATTTCGTCCGGGACCCATGACCAAATGCAATGAAAATGAGATGAAATTAATCTAAAATTTTTACACCATGGAAATGATCGAAAACGAGCTACAGTTCGAAGTTTCACACAGATGGCAAATTTTGTATGATTTATAGACTTTGTGGATAAAATTGCATCATGTGTGGTTCTCCCTACCTCTGGTGGAACACAAGACTATGGGATTAAACTTGGATTGGATTATAGAAAATTGACAAACTTTCTGTCATTCCGGATGTTGATGGCGATTCTAAAGAGAGATAAGCATCCAGGTTAAGGGACTGCTGTTTCTAAATACCAGAGGCGCCAACCGAAAGTAGTATTTGCTATTAATACTGGTGGCGCGTGCATTACATTATATGCAACCATGCATGTACTAACAGTGCATTTACGCGTGCGCGCATTATTAATTGCTCGTTTGGTTATGTGTAATCAAAGTGGTAATACAATCAAAATGATAATAATGATTCCATTATCATGTTTGGTTACCATTGAAGGATGTAATTAAGATTGCATTGTAATCATTTTTATCTCAATCTATACAAATACAATTGATTATTTGGCTTCTCTTAGCTTAAACTATTGTGATTGCATATCTTTGTATCAAAATTTACACAGTCATAAGCTATTAAGTTTGGGGACTTTTTCTCTCTTTTCTCCACTGTCTCTCCTCTGCTTTCCATCTCTTAATACTACACTACCACATTTTTAAAGGTTTGAAATCACCCCTTACCCCCTTCTATCATATCCATATTAGGTAAAGTTTAACTCAAACTATGATCATATTATTTTATTTTTTTTTTGGGCACATTCTAGATATCATCTCTCTCACATCATCATTTATCATCTTCTCTCCCTACTTGCTAAACTTGAACAATATTACATTATTATAATTTAGAGGAAATATAGTGAAGTGAGTCTCATATGAAACATCATAACCATGATGATAAGATATTCGATGATAACTATCAACAAAGCTACCCATAATTAAAGTGGGTAAAATAAAAGCCTAATTGAATCGCAAGTACTTCAAACCACGTGTAAAATGAAGTATTGTTTGTAAATGAATTCATCTTATAACAATTGCGAAAACTTTGTAACCAAACATTGTAATATAATTATTATCTCATTCCATTATACTAACAATTACATTACACGGTTGATTCCGTTACGTAATGATTACATTACTTTCAACCCGCCACATATATGCTATGTACGTGGACATGTCTAATAATATCGAAATGCTTCAACTTGATTAACTACTAAAGAACTGCTAAACAGCCTTACTTAAATATATGAAGAAAAGGAGCCAGATGTACAAATAAAGTGAAGTCATTAATTATTCATAAATTTTTGAACGGGCAACCACACAACCGTAAACTGAAGCAATCACTAAAACAATTCTTATTTTTTGCAGTGAGTCACATAAGTCAAGGATAAAGTGCTCATTTTCTATAAGATGTTCTTATGAAAAGTCCACTGTGTCAATCCCATTCCAATTAGCTCATCAATAAGGCAATAAATTCAAACTCTTCATAACCAACCAGCAGATTAAGTGTTCTATGAATGCACCATTATATCTAAGAAGATATGTTTGTACAGTGGTTGATGTGGTATCAGTAGTTTTCAACCTTTTGCCCTTTAGGCATCTGGGAGGGGTTTTTTTGACAAAATCACAACCCTTTTTCCCACTTTACGGCTTCTCTAATCAGACGTCCACCGTTGTTCCCCTTTATGAGTGGTGACAGCCAGATTCTACATCAAACAACAGGGAATTGAGGGGTCAGGTTCAACCAGCCAATTGATCAGACTTTCTTTCGATCATTGGTTGATTGCTTTTTTAGATAAGCATTACTCTAACTGGCTGTCTACACCACGCTCGACGCACGTACCTCAGGGAATTGAAACCCAAGTGCATATATCCTATGTAATTTCTCAATGAGAATTTGTCTTTGTTTCTGCTGTAAAAATAGATAACGTTGGTGAATTGCAAAACCTACGTACTTTCTCGCACGTAACACTCTTTTATTGGATGCATACGTGTAGAGGATTTGATAACCATACGCCAATTAAATGCATTGACAAGGTAATTTGTGTGCAATTGTCCAAGGTTATACGTAGATATTTCCTATGTAAAATTACGATTCATTGAAATTGAGGACTCGCTCTAACTCATGAGAACCTGCAAGTTAGATTAGTGTGAAATTCGGAATGCTCGGTTTGAAAAAAGTCTGAGCAAGCGTTAGCTTGAGCTCATTATACAAATGAATTAATCTTAAGAAGCTCGTATAAAGGGAGAATACGTACTGGGTTTGACCTATGATACAATTTAAAATACTAAACTCAGTTGATTAATAATACTACGAACCCATTTTATCAAACTATCACTTTTTATCTATTATACATTCTAAAAGTATAACTACATATCGTACTCATTGCATTACAAGATTTCTTTCCTTTTATTTTTTATTGTTCACTTATCCAAATTACTTTTCAATCTTGTATCATCATAACTTTGTTATTGATCTTTTTGTTTTCCAACAACTACTACTGATAACATGCAAAGTATATACGGGCTCGTGTAGGCTCATCATAGCAAACAAGCCGAAGCAAGCCACGCCTTGAACCTGAAATGAATTTTCAGCCTCTACCAAATCCGTGATCCAAGCACTCTATGAATCTAGGAGCCAAAACCTCAAACTTCACTGACATCTATAGAGGATTAAAACGGATTCTCCTAGTTGTTTCAAATCCATCTCGTCTCATTTAACAAAAATGCAGGATTGGACGCAAGTAGAGACAAATGTTAAATTTTGTTTCCAAAAAATATTTTGAGACGAGATATTAAAATGGACGCTTGCTAATTAATAAGTTCTTATTCTTTTTCTTTGAATACAACAAAATTTGTAAGAGTATGTTCTTTTCGTTGGAAAATATGGATTGACAAATGGGTGAAATTGGCTGAAATTGATAGAAGTGGATTGAAGTAGGCTGAAGTGAGTATTTTTTGTTGAAGTGAGTTGAAATAGATTGAAGTGGATTGAATTTTTTTATATGATGGGTAAAAGTTGGCTAAAATAGTGAGAAGTAGATTGAAGTGTATATTTTTTAAGGAGTTGATAAAGTTGGTTGAGGTAGGTAAATTGAAATTTACCAAGGAAAAAGAATAAGACCTAAAATGTGTGCATATACACATTAATTTGAATACATTTTCTGATAGTTATAATACCAAAAGAGCATGCATTACACATGGTTGTGCGTATGACGCACGCATACCTAAACACGCATTTGGCTATGCATACACATATGTTCAACAAACAACCCAAAAAAAAGTGGCTTCTGGCAATTCTTAACCTAACCAACATTAAGGGCACAATACTTTTTACAAGGAACATATTTTGTGAATTAAACAAGACACTTAAAGTTGATAATTACTCATTGTAAGATCAATAATCATGAAGACATCAAGGGACAAAACTATAGTAATATTACAATAGAAACTTAATTAAAATTAAGCATTATCACTTGTATACAGCTCAATCATACCAATACTAATAGTACGAGTTAGACAATTCGACTTTGAATTCAAGTAACGAAAAAAAATATACACAGTCTTAATTATTAATAAAAAGATGCATATCCAAGCTAAGGTAGGCCGAGTTCGACTTGGCTCGTAAAGCTCCCAAGCAGGCTCGAGTTCAACTTGAGTTTTAATTTGACTCAAGCCCGAGTTGAGTTTGGCCGAATCAAAACCAAAAGTTCATTTAGTCGACTAGACTTAATTATAGCTGTAATGGTAATTTAGAATAGAAACTTGATTATGATTGTACATTCTCACGTATGTGTAGCTCAATCATGCCAATCAAATGGTGTGAGATGACTTAATAACTGTAATTTAAATTCAAATGTCACATGACTAACGAGAAAAAAATACATGTAGATACATCGAAGGTGCTAGATTAAACATGACCAAAAGCCATCCAAAGTCAGATGATGAATAGTTAGTGCAAGAACAAAACGTAGGAAGTTACTTGGATGGTTCCTCGCTATTTCATCTCAATTTCCAACTACTAGTCAGTACCCCACTTATTCAAAAATTACCACTAATCATTGGACTCGCAAAGCAAAAGTTAGCTGAGATACAAAAGGCACTCATCCACGTTTCTTATGGTACGTGACCGTATGTGCTTCTTACAGAGAGCTTGGAAACGTGGATGATTAAAGTCCCTCCAACCAGATTACAGAGAAGGAAAAAAGATATTAAAGTTAAAATATAATTAATTCTTAAATAAACAAAATTAATAAAGTACAGTAATCAACACTAAATTAAACAAAGTTAATCCTTCTGTCACACTGATTATAGTCTGAAAAAATTGATTTCCAGCTGCCCATACCCAAAAAAAAAAAAAAAAAAATTCACTTTTTAGCCCCAGCTCATCATCGTCCAAAATGTAAAAGGCAACAACGAATTGAACAACACATAAATTACTCAAAAAAACCCACTTTCTCTCTCCTCTAATCTCTCTCGGTTTTCTCTCTCCTCACTCCGTAATTTGTATAAATACCTGAAACTCCCCCTCGGTAGGATTAATTTGCAGCACACTTGGCAACCACCACTTCTCTTCCTTCCTCAAACCCATCTTCACATCTCGATCAAATTCAAACACTCCCCCCTCCCCACCACCCCCGCCTTCAAATACATCAAACAAATTAAACTTGGACCCAACTCTTCAAACCCACAAACAAAAATAGCGGATAACAAAAGGAAAAAATTAATGCCAGAAATCCACGACGGATACTCCGCCTCTTCTTCATCCTCCTCCTCCTCCTCGTCGTCGGAGGTGGTGGTCGGCAGCAGCTCGTGTGAATCACTCACACCGGAGCCCCATGCCAATCCGATCATTTTCGGAAAGTACGAGCTTGGCCGCCTCCTGGGTTGCGGTGGGTTCGCCAAGGTCTATGAGGCTCATGACACTCGGACTAACCGGATCGTGGCGATCAAGGTGGTGAGCAAGCAGAAGGTGGAGCGTGGGAATTTAGCGGCGCACGTTAAGCGTGAGATCGCTATCATGCGCCGGCTTCGCCACCCCCATATAATACGCCTCCTGGAAGTGCTCGCCACCAAGAGGAAGATATACTTCGTGATGGAGTTCGCAAAGGGGGGCGAGCTCTTCGCGAAACTAACCAAAGGCCGATTCAGTGAAGATCTCAGCCGTAAATACTTCCACCAATTAATCTCCGCCGTCGCTTACTGCCACTCTCGTGGGGTTTACCACCGCGACCTGAAACCGGAGAACCTCTTATTAGATGAAAATTGGTCCCTGAAAATCTCGGATTTCGGGCTGAGTGCGGTGACGGAGCAGATCCAAACCGACGGGATGCTCCACACCATGTGTGGGACCCCTGCTTACGTGGCCCCCGAGATTCTCTCCAAAAAAGGATATGACGGCGCAAAGGTTGATATATGGTCTTGTGGGATCATCCTGTTCGTCCTCGCCGCAGGGTACCTCCCCTTCAACGACACCAATTTGATGAATCTTTATCGGAAGATCTACAAGGGCGAATACAGATGCCCCAGATGGTTCTCCCCCGAATTACAGCATTTGATATCCAGGTTGCTCGATACCAACCCCGAGACTAGGATTACGATCAAGGAGATTTTGGAGGATCCATGGTTTACGAAACTAGGGTTCACGGAGGTCAATAATTTAAGGTTTTTTGAGGATGAAGAGGCCGAGGAGGAGGAGGAGGTTGAGGATGATGATGACTCGAGGTTTCTAAATGCGTTCGATTTGATCTCGTTCTCGCCGGGCTGTAATCTATCCGGGTTGTTCACCAAGGCGGAGCAGAGCAGTAGGGAGACGTTCGTGGTGAAGGAGTCTGCGGAGGCGGTGGTGGAGAAGATCGAGAAGGCGGCGCGTGGGATAGACGCCGTCCACGTCGAGAGGACCAAAGGGGGTATGGGAGTCAAAATGGAGGGGCAAGATGGTGATTTCGCCATCGCCTTAGAGGTCCACCGCTTGACGGAGGATCTAGTGGTGGTGGTCGTTAGGAAGAGAGAGAATGACGTAGGGCCCAGCCATCACTTTTGGAAAAACAAGTTGCGCCCCAAGCTTTGCCACCTCTTTTATCAGCCCGCCCGACCCGCTCACCTTGTGAAGCCGGTTTCTCCGTAGATCGACCCCCTCCGACGCGACTCGGAACGTTTTCGACGATAGTAGCCTTTGTTCTCTGACGTGGATCGTCTGGTCTAAATCTGTATTTCTTCCCTTATTTTGTCGCACTTCCATGTATGTGGTACTTTTTGGGAGGAAAATCAAAAAAAAAAAAGGAAAAAAGTGAAGAAAAATAAATAAAAAATCAGATAGAGTAGATTAGGAACAGTTAGGAGAGAAGGGAAACCGAACAAGTCGGGCCATTTTTAAACCCGTATTTGGGGGATTTGATGGACCGGGTTTTCGCATCATCGTTTTTTAACCCGGTATGTCAGTCACTTAATTTTATCGAATTTGTCTTATTTTTACTAGTGTTTCTAGTGTTTTACTCATTGGTACAAAGATCAATGATGGATTTCACTTTATTTTCTAAATGCTTAATTTAAGTCATATTTAATTTTTTTTCATTGGTTTAATTTTTTTGATGCATGGTGAAATTAGCTAAAATTCACCAATTTACGCGAAAGTGTTCTTAAGAAACACTGAATTTTGTTCAATCTTTTTTTTCTAACTGTTTTTTCCCCTTCGGTGATTTCTTTTGTAGAATACTCGGACATATATTAAAATAACAACTTTTAGTATAGATCTTATTTTCATAGCGTTTGAAAAGTTTTAAATGTAGGCAGTCATTTCTCTATAAATATCTTTATTTGCAGAAAGACCAATTCTAAGAGTACTGTATAAAGAAATTTCGAAAAAAAAATTTAGTAGTCGAAACTTTTAACAGACAAAAAATAACATATATAAAACACTAAAAATAAGTGGCTCTAAATATATATAAAACAACATAGAAGAG
Organism: Carnegiea gigantea; assembly: GCA_029747015.1. Lineage (NCBI taxonomy): Eukaryota > Viridiplantae > Streptophyta > Magnoliopsida > Caryophyllales > Cactaceae > Carnegiea > Carnegiea gigantea. Next base: position 65,548 of record JAKOGI010001059.1, read on the forward strand.
ATAAGTATTATAATTTAACATTAAGAGGTGATGCAATGCTTGGACATACAGTTAAATATATATATATATATATATAGATGCTTGGTGGACGTTACTTTGTTGTTATTATTTCTTTGACAGTCCTCATTTGTGGTATTCATTATTCAATTTATTTATTGATTATTTTTTCCACATAATGTGCAGCGGAAGTTAGGATTTTTTTTAGCTTTTAAATGCTAATTCTAGCCATGTCTATTGGGTAAGTAGTGCATGATAGCTTCTTTTGCTTTACAATTATCATAGTACATTAGCACGTATATGTGACCATAATTAAACATTAAAAAATGTTAAATATTTGACCTTATTATGACAAAATTATTGTGTCAGCCTATTTTTTAGGACCATATTATAATTATTGTTTCCTTTTATGAACAGGAAACTATCATTCCCATTCATTAAAAGCTCGATGGCCAAACCATCAATAATTATGGATCCGAACAAAAAAATAATTGTGGATCCAAAAAAAATGAAATGAATTTAAACCTTGTTAAACCATTTATGTGAATCTCATTACCACCTGGTTGGAAGTTTTCATTATTTTGTCATAAAAATATCTTGATAGCCGATAATTTTGCTGTTGACATCAAGGATTACAATTTTGAACCCACCCTGATGATTTGATAACATAATCTCATCTAATATCCTCTTTGAAAAGCTTTTGCAAATGAAACAAACTTATTTTATTCATCGCGAAACCATTAATAAAGTATTGATAGACGGGCCACTGACGTTGATTTGGACCATATTGATGCTACTATGATACTATTTATAAAAATGACCCATGAGGCGGAGGCTTCGCTCGATAACAAGAGGATAAATCATACATGTGAGTTGTTTCTTCTTCTTTTACCCCCTACCCCCAGCTCCGAGAGAATTAGGAAGGGAAGACGAAACAAAGATTTTTTTGGAGAAAGATTTTTTAGGAGAAAAAAAACAAGTGAAATGTAAATGTTAACATTTAGATAGGATTTGAAAGTGATATGAACTATGCACATTCTTTATGTTAACTAACGGGATTTTCTATTGGACATTTATGCTTTCTAGTATCAGATGGAATTATCTCACTTAAATAACAACAAGATAGACACATTGCGTATATATTTAATTAGCTAAAATTATCAAAAAAAATAAATTCAAAATATATCTATACTATTATAATAGCAATCGTTACAAAATCCTAAAATAGTGCAATGAGAGTGATTTGTAGAATTTGGTGTAATCTTAACGATAAAAATTATTTATGCATTAAATATAAGTCGTCGACTTTAAAGTTAATATATCTTTTTATTTTATTTAAAAATTCTCCATAATTTCATATACATGATAAAAGATATATGATAATCCAATTATCTAAGAAAAAATTAGGCAATTATATTTATTTATTAAATCTAAACCGAAATTAGTTAAAAATAACCACCTTATATAAGTAAAGCACATATTTATAATTTTTATTTTTTAAAAAAATCACTCATAATTTCGGCCATATTTGATAAAGGATATATGATAATATATATTATCTAAAAAAAATCTAATCAGTTAACAAAAGTGATAATCTTTAGAAAAAACTAAAATGATAGCTACAACAGAAGTGATTTACAGGATTTGATGTAATCTCAATCATAAAAATTAGTGATCTATTAAATCTGAGCTTTCAATTTTGTATCTAATTTGTCTGTCTACATTATATTAATAACAACATTTGAAAAATCCTAAAATACTAAAGACGAGAGTGATTTACGAGACTAGGCGTAATCTTAGCCATAAATATTATTAACTCATTAAATCTAAATCCTTAATTTTAAAATTTTAAAAAAATAGTTTATAACTGTCGTCTCTCTCCGAGCAAAATACTGCCGTATTTTTATTTATTTTTTAAAAATAAAATTTATCTGTACTATTATAATAGCAATCCTTACAAATACTACCTTATTAACTCATTAAATCTACATGAAAGTGGTTTACGAGATTTGGTGTAATTTTAACCATAAAAATTATTTATACATCAAATCTAAACCGTCGATTTTAAAGTTAACATATCTTTTTATTTTATTTAAAAAATCCTTCATGATTTCGGATATACATGATAAAAGATAGATGATGATCTAATTATTTAGGAAAAAAATTAGACAATTATATTTATTCATTGAATCTAAACCGAAGATTTTAGTTTCAAAGAAAACCACCTTATCTAGTAAAGTACCTATTTATAATTTTTATTTTTAAAAGAATGCCTCATAATTTTGATTATATTTGGCAAAGGATACATGATAATTCTATTATCTAAAAAAATTCAAGCAGTTAACAAAAGTGATAATCTTGAGAAAAATCCAAAATGCTAGTTACAAATGGAGTGATTTTGTAGGATTTGATGTAACCTCAACCATAAAAATTAGTCATCTATCAAATCTAAGCCTTTGATTGTGCATCTAATATGTCTATCTATGTACACTATATTAATAACAATATTTAAAAAATTCTAAAATACTAACACGAGAGTGATTTGCGAAACTTGAGGTAATATTAGCTACAAATATTATTAATCCATTTAATCTAAACCCTTGATTTTAAAGTTTTAAAAAAATAGTCTGTAATTGCCATCTTTCTCCAAGCAAAATATTGTCTTTTTTTTATTTATTTTTAAAAAATAAAATTTAGGGGATTCAACTACTTACTACTCATATTTTTAATTATATGTGATACGTGAACGTTTGGCTTTAGATACTTTCGACTATTGATTCTGTGCACGTCTCTTTCTCTCATCAAAGCGTACACACATACTCTCTCTCTCTCTCTCTCTCTCTCTCTCTCTCTCTCTCTCTAGGAGATTGATTTCTTTAATTCATTTTGGAAATCATTTCTCTGATAACCCTAAGAATTTATTTATAATTTTCTATGTTTATAGCTAGGTGAGGGTCTCTAATTTACGTTATATTTTTGGATTCATATTTTTTTATGTGTTATCATAGGAAGTATCAAATGTTAGATATGTTATGGCGTAAAATTTACAATCCATAAAGGTTCATGTATAATGCATAAATGTAGGAGTTAAAAGGAGAAAATGATTTTGTTTTGAAAGAGATTTCGATATCTAATTATTCTCAAAGGTGGTGTCGTTTAATATAAAGAAAATAGTCTTTTTCGCTTATAACATAGACAAATTATTTTATACATGAATGATACATGATCCCAACTGTCTCACGCTATGAGCTGATTATTTTATGAATTAAGATCTACTTTTGATGGGTTAGTTTTTTCAAGTATAATCCACTTTATAACTGAATTTAGTGAGATTTGAGATTTTTAGACATAGGGGACGAGGATTTGATTCGCCTATTAAAGTTTTCATTGTAAAATATTTATGAGACAAGTGATTTTATGAAATAAACACTCTATAGTATTTAAATTAAAACTTAATTTTAAAAATAATCTGCACCTCATATGGGTCTATACTAGTAAAGATTAATGTTTAACTTTTTTTCACAAATAAGGCTCCAATATTGATTTATTAAAAATTCGCACCGAAGTCCAAATGGCTCTCAAAGAGTCAGGAGTAGGGGTGTTCATCGGTCCAGGATCGGACCGGACCGGATCGGACCGGCTGGACCGAAGACCGAAAACTTAGCAAACCTTGGACCGAGGATCGGACCGGTCTGAAGTCGGTCCTGGACCAGACCGGACCGGTCAGAACTCGGACCGGACTGGACCGGACCGATTCCAGACCGGTCCTCAGGCAACAAAATCGTAATCGCAGATTCGATTTTCATTCTGAAGCTAAGACCCTTAATCTCATTTCGCAAATTGAAATGTAAATTCAAGCCCTTGTATTTCAGCTACTCCAAACTTCAATTACCCATATGAAAATGGCATCTGAAGATCCAGGGGAAATCAAAATTAAATTTTGATCTCTACCCACAACATTACAGTTAAAGAAAAATCAAAGATTGATCACAAAATGAGATTTTGTTGGGGCGTTACCTTGTGACCTTGTCTTGAATCTTAGCTTTGACATTGTCAATGGTGTCGCTGGATTCAACCTCAACCTCAAGGTCAAGTACCCTATCCAACAAACACACGAACGAATGAAAGGCAAAGAGGAGAGAAAGTCATTAACCAAATCAAATTCACAAAACCCTAGAACAAATTCACAAAATCGGAAAACCCTATAAACGCAAATTAAAACCCCTAAATTATTTACCAGTGAGAAGAGGCCCAGAAATTGGCAGCCATGACAGTAACTTGCGATACTGAATCACAAATGAAGGAAGAACGAAGATAGATCCAGGGATATGCTGCTAGAAGCCACTAATCAAATCAAATTCACAAAACCCTAAAACAAACTCACAAAATCGAAGAACCCTAGAAAAGCAGAAGTGAGGAGAGTGAGAATACCGTGCGAGACCGGAGTTGCTGAGAC
>JAKOGI010001059.1:75000-147500 GCA_029747015.1 Carnegiea gigantea
GAGAAGAACAACTCTCACAATCGAAGAGATGATTACTACTTAATAAAAATACAACCATAATGCTAAAAGAAAGAGGAAGGAAGACAAATGGTTAGGATGGGAAAAAACCAAGCATCCCGACCTGGTTTGATCGTTGCAAACAATCAAACCCTCGTGAAGAAAGGAGAGTCAAGACAAGATTGTGAGACAAAGTAGCAGTCACTACGATGTCTGCTATTGATTCTTAAACATGATTATTGGAAATAATAAAGACATACTGTCTATTAGAAAATGCGAGTTGTTGAATGAAATCCTCCTAGAATAGTTGGTTTGAGATGGTTAACATAGCATATATAAGCAAAATATATATTGATATAACATTAATATTTATTGTAATTTCGTAAAGATGATCTCGTGTGAAAAATAACCTAATTAACATTCTCACAATAAGTGTTACCTCCCTTTCTTTTATTGATAGCATATACGTGATATATATTTAACAAAGCTTAATCCCGATTGACAAATATAGTATTGTGATGTTGGCGGTTTGGGTATATGTGTATTTGTATGCACATAGTGTAGAGGAAGGTCCTGAAATAAGTTATTAGTTAAATTAACTTACACACACTATTCAAGTTGGAACAATCCCTGGAGGGCATTGATTAAGTTTTGAATGTCCAATGTTCATGACCTTCTTTTATGGGTTGGGCGGGGTCCTGAAATAATAAGCCAAATATTTCGAAAAAGTTGGTGATGATTACAACAAATTAGAGGCGTGTCAAGTCCCAATATAATGTTTAAATGATAATCACACACGGTTATAATGTCTAATATAATAATCTCTCCCCCCTTTCTGTTGGCCTCATTGAGCTGGGAACTATCATGTCATCACTTACGTGGAGGTAATGTCTTCTCGTCTTTCAGTAGTAGTAACAATAATAGTTGTACCACAATGTACCATGGAATAATTACAAATAATCCTAGTACGTTATGTACGTGGACCTAATTCAATGATGTACTGTTAATGCTTATATTTGGGACATTTGAGGCAGGCGTGAGGATTACTCTATCCATTAATTGTGAGCTCTTAATTTGGGTAGCTATTTTATGTGTTTGAAGATCATACACAATTGCAATTAGCCAATTATGCTTCGTTTTAACCTAGATTCTGAAATAATTTTGTTCCTTTAGTGACAGTTTTACTCATCAAGGCATAAAATCAACTGCTCAAATTTTCACATGATATCTCCATAGAAGGAATCGGACAATCACATATTGTTTTGCAGAACAAGTAGCCCAAACTAATGCTTGCTATTTTATGACGAATGATAGTCGTTAGGTATATTCATTGAAAGTTACTAAACTATCCAATAAAACATGTCAACATGAGAAACATAGTGTGGTTTGAATATAATATTTAGGTGAAGAAAGTTTTGTAATTTTGACTTCAATCTCGTTTAGAACTCTTTTTAGAATAACCCATTTAAAATGCCTATTGGTATTATTACTTCAGTTCCTCTACTGCAGAAGAGGTGGGATTCAACATTACTCTCCTCCCGTCCCTACTGTGATTTTTATCCTCATACGAAAATTCTCCTCAAAATGGAGCAAAGCCTTATGAAAGTTAGTGTGAATGCAAATTAGTGATTGGGGATTATGTATCTAAACCCTATCCCCACACACCCAACCAAAAAAAAAAAAAGAAAAAAAAAGCATTAGGTTCTATGTAGATATAAATCATACCAACAGATCTGATAATCAGTTTGCAATTTCTCAGTTAATTGTTCCATAATATTTCTTTCCAAGATCACATATCATGGTATTCTCAACATGCACTAATGGTTGGGTGCCCAATTGATGACGGATCCCAAGTAAATAATGACATGACGTAACACAATATTACTAATCTTCCTTTAGTTTAGAGGGATAAGTACTTGGACCAACCATGAAAATCCAAACCAGTTATTTATTGATCATGTATTATATTTTATATATTACCAAACATTACATGCATGCATGGGTAATTCATGTGTGAAGGAGAACTAATAATTGCGCGCCGTTGTATTTTGGAGAATTTCTGCTGTGAGCATGTGGGCATATTTATGAAATGGGACCATGCTAGCTAAGCTAGATGGCCGTACAAGTTATGACTTTCGTCTGCACAATAAACTACCAAGAATATGCATCGTATCACTGTTGGTTGAGGTAGGTTCACAAATGTCTATGACGTGTATTCCGTGCATGCAAAGCCTGACCATAATTTTTTGAAGATTTTAAAAAACAAGGAGAAGGAAAAGAAAGATTGGGTATCCATCTTGAAGTCGGGGTCAAACCGTATAGTTAAATTTGATACATTTAAAAATTACGTTTAAATAATGTAGTTGGTCTTTTGTTTAATTCAATCTGTGGTTCATCAAAATCTAAGCGATAAGTTTGAATGAATAAATAAGAGTTAATAAAGTTAAACCTAATTGTTCTTCAACATAACTTGTTATAGGTATTATTGTTTATTACAATAATTTGCCTTTGAATAAATTTAAAATTAGCAATTGAAAGAAAATAATGTGAATGTACATATATATGTTACAATTACAATCAAAATGTTTTATTGTTTGATCAAATCTCAAAATTTATACATGAAAAACGAGCAAATTATTAACTAAACTGTTGAAATCTTTTGGGATTAGTAGAATATTTGGTAGAGGGGAAAATCATTTTCTCGGAAAATTATTTTTCATGGAAAATATTTTCTCAAGGAAAATGATTTTTCACCTACATTTTCTACTGTTTGGTAGAATGGTTTTTTTCACTTCATTTTCTGCTTCTTGGTAGAAGGAAAAACTATCTCCCAAGACAATAGGTTGCAACAGTTTAGTACTAATAGGCTAGGCTAATGGATAACCAATCATCTTAGCCATCAAAGAGGCCTTACAAAGTCATAATAATACCCAAAAAAAAAGAGGGGACAAAGGGTAAGGGGGATGAGAAATATCACTCTATTCAATTTTTTTCCTTGAATTTTTCAAGCCAAATCCTCCTATGTTTCTTGCTTTTTGCTAGAAAGCCCTTGGCTAAGTTTTTGCGCTCTACGAGATGATCAAAAGTGCTACCCAAGAACTCCTCTTCAAACCCTTCGATTTTCATCACTTCTTGATAAAGAAGATTGACATCGAACTTGAATTTAGATATCTTTAGTAGAGCCAGGGCGACTTCTCCCATTTGGATGGAGATATTTTGAAGTTCCAAATCATCGTCGCGTGTCCTCTTTCAACGCTTTCTTGATTCCAAAGGTGCACTTGAAGCCGATTGTTTATCACTGTCTTTCATAAACTTGCTATCACCATCGCCTTTCTCTTCCAAGTTTGTCGTATTTCCATGTGAGTGTATCTCAACATCATCAAAAAACTTGGCACCACTTCTTTGAGCGACATCTTTTCCAACCACAACGGCCATTTCATCATACATATCAATTTGCTTGTTTAGATACTTTTTATGAGTTGGATTCGTCTGTTAAACAACAACTTATTAAACCATACCATAATAGAATGCATATGATCATAATAGAGTAAGAAGTAACCATATCATAACAGCTTATTAAACCATATCAAATCCAACTACTCACAGACTATGACTTATAAAACCGTATGATCACAGCACTAAATTTGGACATCAGATTAAGTCTTGAAAGTCAAGAAACAGGTAGCAATCAAATTAAGTCCTGAAAGTCAAGAAACGAGTACCAATCAAATTAAGTCACGAAAGAATCATGTTTATGGTCCGTACAATGAAACATGTGGCCAATTCCCTTGCCAGAGTGACAATTGCTCTGCAAATTTGCATATAATGCTCACAAATACAACACCCAGACAAACCCAAATAGCCCATAAACCCTAGATACAACATCAACAACAGCATTACTCTGATGGGTGTTATACTTGTAATTGCAACCTCTGTATTGCTCATGTGATTCTGAGCTTAGGTAGCTTTCTCACTGGATATACATGAATGTGATGAGATAAAAGACAGAGAGATGAGATATTCAGGGGGGTTATGGACATGGAGGGTAGGATCAAGGGTGTATGTATGTGCAACTGCAACTGCAACTACTTTGCTTTAATTTAAGCAAAGTATTGATGATGGTGGCCTCACTATGCAAATTCCCTACCTATTAAGTTATTATAGGGCCCCCATGAATTCAAAATGTGGCCGAACTGCGACGAAACGTATTTTCACACCGCGATAGCCGTGATATGGAACGCGATTGCCGTATTAAAGCGATTTTACCGTGCCGCGATTGAAATCACATTTTGAATCCTGGAGAGGCCCTCTAATTTCTCTCTCTCTCTCTCTCTATTTGGCTTGGAGATAGTCCATAACAACGGCAGGTTCTTCAAGATAATGCATTCACATATAATGCTCACAAATACAACACCAAGAGCTTAGAAATAGTTTCACAAACCCAGACAACACCAACATCTTCAAGTTGTCATCCCTCAATATATGTGCTGTACATAGGTAACATACCTTAGATTATTGTCTATAAAAGACCAAAAAAAAAAAAAATCCCTTAGTATACAACCCAGATAGCCCATAAAAGACCCCCAAAAAAAAAAATCATAAACAGTGAACTGTGTAACATACCTCAGTATATGTGTTGTACATAGTAGGCGATGCAGTGATCATCTTTAGGTTGTCATCCCACCCAAAACCTGATTCTTTGCCTCTAAGTTTAGATATGACAGCCCATGCATTTTTCACTATCTTCAGATGATTGTCTATGTACTCAGGCAAGCATTTAACATTAAACTTCTTTGATATGGCATTTGCCGTTGCGACATAGGAGGAAGATTTGAAAGAGTTGCTTGGTCGATTCTCCTTTTGAACTTCATTGGCCAAAAAAATCAACAGCTCGATCCTTTGACATTGGTTTCGGCCACCAAAATTGAGTTTTCTTCTCTTCATTGACTTCTTTTATTTTTCCTTTGTCCATGCTATAAAAGGTAGCAACTCAGGAAAGCAATAATAAGATGAGCTAACATAAGAAACTTATGGCAGAGCATAGGTACAACAATAGGGAAGACAATGAGCAAAACTGCATCCAAAACATGTCAACGACAAAGACCATTCAGCTAAGGCATTAAACATGAATGTAAGTACAAAAAGTCAACACTAAATTCTAAGACTTCTGACAAAAACACCAACATACAGGCATATAATTACATGTAGAACTTTCTCATAACTAGGAAACTCCATGAGTTTGATAATCTTGCCACATCGCATTTGCTGTAGCATCCCTGTTTGTTTTCCAAGCTTGATTTTCTTCTCTCTCTTGTTTTTGTGACATGCTTTGTCGCTGAGTGTTAGATGAGAATTCTAGATCCACTTCCGTCATAATTTGGTCATTTGGATCAACGCCCTTAAGAAAATTATGTAACACGCAACAAACAAGAACAACATATACTTGTGTTTGAAAATCCCAAAATGGCTTCGCATCTAGCACACGAAATCACTTCTTTAAGATACCAAATGCTCTTTCTATAGTTATCCTCAAAGAAGAGTAGCGTAAATTGAATAACTCTCTAGCATTTATTGGAGGGGAGTTCTCATCAAACTCTTTTAGATGGTAGTGAACTTCTTTATATGGGGGAAGAAAACCCATCTGAAGGGCATACCCAGAATCAAGCAAAAAGTATTTTCCTACAAGAGATTAAAATTTTGAATAAAATCTTCATAGTATATTCAAACAATGAGAAATTAAACGAACATAGATGTTATCAATTCCTGCCTTATGGAACTCAAAATCCTCTTGCAAGTGCATCATTCAACACTTTGGAATCATGTGCCGATCCTTCCCATCTGCCTAACACGTATGTAAACTTTAGGTCATCCAAAGATACGACTGTCACTACATTTTGGGACAACCCTCCTTTTCTGTTCCTATATCTATCTTGGTCACCAATGGGTATAGAAGCACGTACATGAGTCCCGTCTAAAGCTCCTACACAGTCCTCAAACCATGGATAAAATCGAGAGTTGTAGATAATCTTCAAAGGGGTGGAGGAGTTAGGAAGGTTAATAAAATCTAGAGTTGTTGATAAAATCTAGAGTTGTTGAAAATATTTAGAAAAAGTTTAAATCTAAATTTTGAGTTCCAAATTCTTTCATTTCATTAACATTTATCTCTACGACGGCAATTCAGTTAACATTTTTCGTCACCAAAATAATCCAGTTAACATTTTTAGTAATTAAAATAATTTTAACAGTTTCGATTGAAACTTAATCATCTAGTGGGAAAGATTAAAAGAAACTTAAGTATGAATTTTGACGCCAAATTCTTTCATTTGAAGAACATTTATCCCCATTACGACAATTGTCATAAATGTTAATTGAATTATTATGGCAGAGAAATATGTTGATCAAATGAAGGAACGTCAAGTTCAAAATCTGGAGTTGACCTTATTTTAATTTTTCCCATCCAATAATCAAGTTTCAATTTAAAACGCTGAAATTATTTTATTGACAAAAAATATTAACTGAATTCTTTAAGTGGGAAAAAATATCGACTGAGTTGTCGTGATTGAGCTAAATGTTGACCAAACAAAAGAATGTTGAACTCAAAATTTGGATTTGACCTTTTTTTAATCTTTTAAATTAGATAGTCACGTTTTAGTTCAAATTATTGAAATTAAATTGTAATTATTCAAGCAGCATTATCATCTAGGAAGAGATTAAAAAGTCATTTATTGTAATTTAATTATTATATAAGAATATAATTATCATTTAGTCATCATTATTGGATATGTGGATACTCTACTATCCACCAAATACTCACATCAACTGTGGATAATTAGCCATCATCTACGCGTTATCCATTCTTAATGGGTATTATCCACCCAATTGGATGGATAAGGGTAGGTATCCATCTAATGAGTACAAATTCCCACCCCTATTGGTTATCTTCTTCTTCGTATTCTTTTTTCCCCCATAAAAAAGAGAAAAAATCGTAAGTATGTGCCATTCGTTAGAGACTATTTCAAGGGAAGTCTTAGGAGAAGGGAACTAGTATCCAAGTCCAAGATCCAACAACTACTCCACTTCGCAAGGAATTTGACAAATAAAATTCGCCATGAAGTCGAACCTTGGTGGGAAGGGTGGCAAGCGCCAAGAGTACATGATGTCCAATGGACTGTCTTATTTTGTTTATCTTCATGGTCAATGTTTATATGTGTATGTGACCAGGCTTCAGTCACTAGTCCTTGAGAGTAAAATGGCAAATATCTTACCAAAATGACTTGGTCAATTCACCTTTGAAAAATTAAAAACATAAATCCATTTTGAGCACAAATTATATAGTCCATCTAAACTTGAAGTACAGTAGGTACAATGGTGCAATTAAGCATAAATACAAAAACATATGTTTCCCTCAATTTTCTTTCTTCCTAATTCACGGCTTAAAATGTTGAATTTAGGGCATTTGCAGCCCTATTCACACGTGTCAGGGTTTGGGCCCGCGTGTGACACGCGCTGGCTCCAGCCCGTGACACGCGTGTCACAGAATGGGGAACGGAACTGTGCATAGTTCCGTCCAGCGACCCTTTTTTTGTCCTTTTCTGCCGCCCAAATGCATCGTTTGAAGGAAGCTATTGAAGGGGGTGATGCGTTTTGATCTGTGTGAAGCCAAAAAAAAAAAAAGAAAAGCCTGGGAAGAGACGTTGGCCTTGGGAGTTGGGTTCGCTTGCTTTGAAAGAGAGAGTATACATGACATGATGGCACACTGACACCCCTCTTCTCCCAATGAAAGAGAAAAAAAATACATGGCCTATCTTAGACCCGACGTAATTTTTTGTCAATCACAATCAATCAATCAGTATATAGTGCAAACAATTGGGATTGAAAAATAAAATAAGCATGATAAATCTAGACTAGCCTAGTGTAATGTGAAATCCTTTCATTTCTTTGGATATTAGATGGATATTTCAAACCTTAAATATTAACAAAATTTAAACACTTTATGTTTTGGTACCTAAGAAAAAAATACAAATAAAAAATAAAAAATAAAAAATTATGTTTAATTGTGGGCTCCGTGACAAATATTTAATTTAATTGTCCTGAAATGAATTCCAGTTGCTGGAATTGAATGGAATAAAAATGGAACTCCTACTGATGTGGCAGACCTGAGTTCCGAAATTAGAACTCAGACTGGGAATGCCCTAATTTAAGTACTACTCGTTCTAGCTCATTACTCATTCCCGATGTCAAGTACTACTCGTTCTTGCTTGTTCCGGCATGCATGCATAATACAAACCACATATGTATAAAGCATTGATGCTAGATGTGTTATTTAACCTAACTACACTAATGTATTATACGATTTAAAATTTAAAAATATAATTAAGTATCAATTGTAAAGATTCAGTATTTGTGATAATACTGACAGGTACAGATGGTACTAAAGTCGAATCAATCTTTTCAGTATGGAAGTCTTATAGATAGATTATAATTGAGAAACATTATACATAAAAGGGTAAGTTTATCCAACCAATAATTGCTAAAGTCCTTTCACTTTTTAATATATCACACAATTCACTTCCAATTAATACATAATAATAGGGTTTTCAATTTTGAGTAGATCTATACTATTTACAATGCTAATATAAAATTAATCTGTTTATCAAATGAGTTAATCCAAACCAACCCATAGCTGCGCTCTAAACCCCAAAAATATATACATTGCATGGATTACACCCCAAAACTACCATCTAACAACTACATGCTTAGCGGCTAAGGCTTGCATGTCAAGACAAACAATTCCCATCACAAGAAATAGCCAAGAAGCTGCGGCTTACTACCCGTACATGAAAGTCAAGCAGGCAAATTCCGCAAACCTTACATCTTCATCAGCATCTACTAAAAAAAAAAAAAAAAAGAATAAGGATAAATCCACTGGTATATCTGCCAAGTGCTTGACTTCAACTAGAAAGTTCATTCTGAAATCTCACCCGTAAGTTAGCTTTGTCATGGCACACGAAATATCGGACTCACTGTGAATTGCGAAGATGCACAAAGGCATATTCCAGGAATTTAAATTCGGCTAACCATCTTTGATATCTTCATATTTAAGATTCATTCATTTAAATTTTAACGCCCATGCTGTACGGAAGAGCAGTGAGGACAAGTAAGATTGAGAGTTCCATTGTCACGCGATCACGCCCTTTGTGACACAAGAGGGGTGCTATTATCACATATTATTTTTAGATTGCCATGTCATTTCTCCAAAAGAGAAGAGGATTGAATCCAACAAAATATGCATCAAATGGGAAGGGTCTAATTAGGAGTTTTGAATTTAGTTCTTCTCTTATGGTGATAGTTGTAGTAGCTTTGTTGTTGATCTTTTGTATTTGGTTCTGTATGTGTCATTATGTATGTTAAATTTTAGATATTGATTAATTATTGATCGAAGAAACTGAAATGGATAGGATCAAACATGAAGTGCGACTTACCAAAAAGAAGAAGCCAAGAAACGAGATTATAATTAAGAATTTTAAAGTCCTAAATCTTACTAAGTACATACTATTGGGCTGATAACATACTTAAATTATGAATAGTTGAGCACATATTACTTTTGCGCTGGCAACATGATTGACATTTCGAAAAGTTGAGCACATATTACATTATGTTTAAGATGTACACAACAACAACAAAGTTTTACATAACTAATCAAGCTAGAAAACTAAAGGAACAAGTCTAGCAGTTCATGTATACAGTGTAATGTTCCACCATTGTACTATTGATTTTAAAATGCAACCTCATTTGTGGTGTCAACTTTAGATATTCTTTAGGAGTTGTCATTAAACATCTCAACTCGTATCTCATCCACACCAATTTTCAAGCCTTATGTGTACAAAAAGCAACCTCATTTAGACATGTATAGAGTCTTCTATGTATCTCCTCACATACCAACCAATAAAGATTCGAACACCCCCATTAATAGGTAACAGTGATTTAATCAGCCACTTTCATGGTAATCCTAGAGATTGACTTAAAACAGCCTTAAGTAAACAAAGTGAAACAGCGAATACTCAAATTAGTTATGGTCCGTGTGAATTTATTGATATGCATCATGTCGTAAACCTACTTTGATAGTGGTAGTAATTCCCATAGAGCAATGTCTACACACTACTTGCACCCGTATCGTCTCTCTTACTTAGTTCGAACAGGTTTCTATAACATTCTGCATCGTTCCTTAGGGATTTTGTGTGAATAATTTCATTTTTGAAGAATAAGGTGTGAACTCTCAACTTTTCATTAAGGGGTTAATTAACACCCATGGATCCCAACAAGAAGAAACTAAATATTACCTACCTAACATGGTTCATCACAGGAGAAAAAAGAATAAATAAATAAATAAATGAGACCCAATTTCATGCATGTTTTATCAAATCGTTGTGTTTCAATTTTTTCTTTTAATTGTGATGTAGCAAATGAAAAATGCAACTTTTCGGCCTTAAGCAAGGCTTACAACTGCCAAGAGGCTTTGAATTTGTTGTGATGCATACAAAGCTCCAAAACAACGACTCTTGGCTGCACCCTCATCCACACCAAGGTCTAAGCCGACTTTCCTTGGACAAGATGGCCACTGTTTAAGCATTTTACCCGAGTTTGACTTGGCTTCTCACAATCCAATCGATGTCCAACTAGGGCGATCTATGCTTTTTTGAGAAATTTAAAGAGTTAATTTTAGGATAACGCAGCAAAATCCCAAGCTAAGTTGCATTTTGATTCCCTGAAGTGACAGAAATCCCAACTCATGTAGTACTTATTTTTGTTAGAAAACTTCTTAATTTGGGTCAAGTTTAAATCCTACCAAACAAAGCCCAAACGAGGTAAACCCAAGTTTTAGTAATTCATTAAGATGTCTATTTTGGCATTATTGCTAAAATTCGGTATTGGTTTCCAATATTAGGAGAAATGGTCCAAACATGAGTGTATATAAAATTTCAGTTTTGGAGCAATCTAAAGTTTGGCTTTAATTGAGGAGGATACAATTGTTATCTTAAGAATAATTAGTATGAGGTGATTTTACACATATCAAGGAAGATTTGGACAAGTAGCAGGGCCACATTGGAGGTGTAAAGAGCCTTCTAGAAGCCTCGTAGCAGAAGGGGGAAGAATCCTGAAAATATACAGCTCACTGTTGTTGTAATTATCTTAGTAATTTGATTTATTTTTTTAAGATAATTTATAATCCCCCCATTGGTACACTGGCCCCCACTATTGTAACAGCTAATGCCACCTCCTTTTGGGTATTTATATATTCCAATACCTCCGCATAAAATCAGCTTGAGTTAGATTATGAATGGAAAAGCAAATGACCATTTCCACATGCTAAAATCTCTGCATCTTTATCTCTTTAATCAAGAGTGGTGAGTAGAGTCTTTCCTGTAGGATCCTTCTTTAGCGGCTAAAAGCCTTTAGAAGAGGAATTTAATAGAAACTAGATAAACTATCATTAGTATCTTACCTTGGGTATGAAGCTCACAATCTTATGGATTCATTGAGATTCGACCCTAGAGAAGCATCCTTTGATGGGAATGTATTACTTGTTATCTTTGATCTTGGGAGTTTAAGGAATCATCTTTATCAAATTGGTATCAGAGCTAAAGCTTCTTTTGGATAGTTATTGAATCAAAACCATCATTGATTCAAATGCCTCACTACCTTTTCAATTTCACCCTAAAAATCCACATTTTGGCTCTTCAGAATTTTCCTTCATTTACTTACCTTCATCAACCCTCATGAGTCCACAAGGAACCCTAATCATAGCCCAAACACAATCTCTAACTTAAACAAATCCCTAAAACTCCCCAAAAAGACTTCACTAAAAGCCCATAAAAAAAAAAAATACTCATGTAGACAGGTATGAGCTACCCGTGCTTCTTGGCAAGACCATGCCACCTTTCCTGCACTCTCATTCTTGTTTGAGAGATTTGGAATGGCCAATCTGTGCCACAGAGCACGACTATACCCTCGTTATTTTAACTGTTTTCTTGTTTGTGCCACCTGTAGCATGTTCGTGCTTCCCCTGTTCCTATCATTTTCCCTTCCTTTCAGCTTACAAATTACCACCATGGTCGGTGAGGGAGATGCTTCTCACTCTGAGAGCATTCCTTCTGAGCAAGCCCATAAGATAGGGAGGACCTTTATAGAATTTTAAGAGTAAGTGAGCAAGCTCACTCAAAACATTGAACAAGTGAGGGGATCCACACAACGAAACCCTTATCGAGGAGGCTATGATATTAGCCCTGTTGACTTTGCATACTCTTCCTCTCATGAAGACTTTGATGATGAGGAAGGAGGACCTAGAAGAAGAAGGTATTCAAGAGATGAGCTTATAGATCTTAAAGTTCAGACTTTGGAATTTGATGACAATCTTAACTCGAAGAACTATCTTGATTGGTTTTAAAGCCCTTGAAAGGATCTTTAAACTCAAAGATTATAATGATGAAAAGTTCTTCAAGTTGGCCATTCTAGAATTGAACATGTCACTATGATATGAGCACTTGAAGAAGAGTAGGACTAGATAAGTTAAATCCAAAATCAAAACTTAGTCGAAGCTCAAAAAGCATATGAACAAGAGATTCTTGCCACCTTCTTGCAAACAAGAACTCTATCATAAGATCACCTCTCTCAACCAAGAGAATCTAAAGGGTAGAAGAGTGCATTAGGAAAATTGAACAACTCTAAATGAGGGTTGACTTAGATGAAGAACCCAGACTGAAGATTGTTAGGTTCATCAAGGGGTTATCTCCTAGCATCACTAATAAGGTGGATTTACAACCTTACTTATCATTTGATAATGTGTGCCACGTAGCTATTAAAGATAAGAAGTAACTTAAGGGTTGAAAACCCTTTTGAACAACTCCTTTTATTTACCCTTAAAGTACTTACAAGGGTTACTCTTCGCACAACAGAGTTCACCTACCCCTAACCCCATCAAAGCCCTTGACAAAGGTAAAGGGATTGCTAATGAAACACCAAAGAAATTGGTGGATAAAAAGTGTTTTAAATACCATGGTTATGGACACTTCTAGGAGGATTGTCCCAATCAGAGAACTCTTCCCATTAGAGAAGTGGAAGATTGAGAGAGCAACTAGTGAGGAGGAAGTTAAGGATGATGACCAAACTTTGATCACTACAGATGTGAGTGAACTCTCAGTAATTCGAAGAGCACTGCCTACCCTAAAAGGCTCTTTGTGAATCAAGGCAAAGGGAGCAAATCTTTCATACCTAATGCACTAATGAAAGTAAGATGTGTAAGCTCATTATCGATGTAGGAAGATGCACCAATATGTAGC
This sequence comes from Carnegiea gigantea, assembly GCA_029747015.1. Taxonomy (NCBI): domain Eukaryota; kingdom Viridiplantae; phylum Streptophyta; class Magnoliopsida; order Caryophyllales; family Cactaceae; genus Carnegiea; species Carnegiea gigantea. Next base: position 88,335 of record JAKOGI010001059.1, read on the forward strand.
TTCCACAACACACATTAATAAGCTTCAATTACCCACCAAGGTCCATCCTATCCCTTATTCTCTCCAATGGCTCAAGTAAGGAAGCGATGTAACCGTTTCTAAGCAAGCTCTTATTGGATTTTCAGTCAGTCTATATTGTGGTAAGGTACTATGTGATGTCCTTCCTGTGGATGCATGTCACTTGTTACCTGGTAGGCCTCGGTTGTTCGATAATAATGTGATTCATGATGGGCATGCTAATACATATGCATTCAGACACAAGGTTCGTAATCTTACTTTAACACCACTACCTCCACCTGAACCCCTTAAATCTACACTGGGAAAGGGAAGTGAGAAAAGCCTATTTATGAGTGAAACGCAGGTAGAGAGCACCATTAGTAAGAGAAGCCTTTATTTTCCTTACTTATGGTAGAATTAGACATATGTGAGGGAATGAAACCCATACATCCCCTAGCTCAATTACCCTTAAGAAAGTTTGTGGATGTATTTTCTAATAATTTACCCCCGAGGCTCCTCCTTTGAGAGGAATTGAGCACCAAATTGATCTCCTACATGGTGCTTCTTTGTCAAACTAGTTGGCCTATCGATGCAATGCTATTGAGTCAAAACAACTATAAAGACAAGTCCAAGAGTTGCTATGCCGTGCATACATTAGAGAGAGCTTGAGTCCTTACTCGATTCCTACTCTACCAGTACCTAAGAAAGATGAGACTTGGCGTGTCTGTGTTAATTCTAGGGTCGTTATCACTACAGGCTGGAGGTATTTTTTTTGAAGGAATTTTTGAGGGAAAAAAGTGTAGTTTTTGGCGGAAAATGAAATTTTTGAGGGTAGTTTTGATGGAAAGAATGTCAGTCAAAAAAAGTTTCGTCGAAATGAATTTTTTGACTGATCCGTCAAAAATTTTGATGGATAATTTTTAACCGGCTGACAATATGTCAAAGTTTTTCTGACAGGCCTTTTTGACGAACACCTCGTCAGTGCGATTTCAACGACTTTTTTGACGGACTCGTTTCCCGTTAAACCAGTCCTTTGACCGAAATTTCAACCGCTAAAGCTGTCCATCAAAAACTGGTACAGGAATGGAATGTAAGGTGTGGGTAATATTTTTCATAGGCTGTTCTTGATGGAGACCATCATGAACGGCCCAAAGACCATCAAGCCCAACCCAAGGAAGACCCAATCAAGTTTCAAGAAGTCAAAGACATGGCAAAACTCTGTAGAAAAGTTTTATTCGTTCCGGAAGAATTAGCGCCCGATTCGTCCCTGCGGGAGGTAATTTCTGTGGCAACTTTTGGACAAGCTCAAGTAGACCCACAACTTGAGGGCCCATATGCTTTGGAAGCTTAAGATTTTAGCTTAAAGTAAGCCCAAGTTTGTTTAATTTAGACGTCATTTGATTGGGCAAAATATCATTCAAAGGTACATTATTCTGATCCAGTCTAGTCTGAGATAGGTGCATTGTTTGGGCCATAACCTTTAAACCGCTTATCCAAATTGAGCAAATGAGCCCATTCTGGAAAATAGACTTCCAAGGCTTTCTAGCAAGCCCAAGAACGTGTGTTTTGGCTGAGTATTCTGGAAGATATACTCTATTGAAGTTGAGGCAGCTGTAAGGATTAATTCTGGGAAAGTGAAGAGTCTTCGGTTACATGTGTTTGTGTGGCTGATATTGTGCACGTTTTGGAGGCTTCTAGATGGAGATAATCAGCTGATAGAAATCCTAGAATATTCCTTGTAACCTCCCCCACCCCTTTTATGATGAGTCTTTTCATTTTACTTAGTCTTTTCATTGGCTAGTTTTAATTGTTAGGAGTTGTTGAGTCTTTTGGTTGTCTTTTGCTGAGCTTATAAAAGAGGAGGGGCGTGTGATGCTTGTCATTCAGATTGTATGAGATTTCCAAAAGCAATACAAGTACTTTGAGTGTGTTTCTCAAAAGTGCATCTAAAATTCCTAGTTCTATATCTTGAATTGTGGCAAATTCAAGTGGTGTTCTAGGTTCTCTATCTTCTCCATTGGAGTGATTCCTCGGTTAAGACAAGAGAATTAGCCCCAGATCAAGTCATTGAGTGGCTCCGTGAAGGATTATCTCAATTACAAGGTCTTGTGTGTGTGAAGATCTTCTTCCATCTCATCCATCTTTCATTTCTCTTTTCACTTTGGTTTGTTTTGAGTTTGAGTTTGATTTGGATCACTTTCCACGCACACATACATCAATTGGTATCAGAGCCAAGGTTTTTAAGAGACCCACATCACACCCAAATACATCCCAAAAATCAAAATATAAAAACACCCCTGCAACAGCTTCAACCACAAACCCGAACCTACGCACGGTCGCCCGTGCTAAGGAGCACGACCGTGCCTCCTTCAAAATCTGCATTTCACAAGTCGAAGCAAAGCACGGCCACCTCGTGCCTCACTGCACGCCCGTGCCACCTTCCCCAGCAGCATTTTCTTCCCCCAAAGCACTTCAACATGTCTATTAAGTTTACAAGAAGCGATCAAGCAAGAGTAGAGGAGTTGGAAGCCCAGGTTACATATCTCCGGACACAACTTGGCCAACTCTTAGAGGAGAAAAGAAGGTGGGTTCATAGCCCCACACCCTCTCACCGTCATAAACCGGTGGTTGAATCTGAAGAGGAAGTCCTTCACTCCCGTGCCAATTCAAGTGATGAGGAAGCCCCATGGAGACGAAAGTAAGGAGGCAATATTGGTGGTGTCCGAATTGACATCCCCGAATTTGAAGGTCAACTTGACCCAAATTTGTTCCTCGATTGGTTGCATACCATTGAGCGAATCTTTGAGTACGAGGACATCCCGGAGGACAAGAAGGTAAAACTTGTAGCCCTTAAAATCAGAAACTATGCTTCAATTTGGTGGGCTAATCTTGGAGCTAAAAGAGCAAGGAATGGAAAGGGAAAAATCAGAACTTGGGCCAAAATGAAAGAAAAGCTTAAGGCCAAGTTTCTTCCCTCTCACTATGTGCAAGACAATTATCTCAAGCTCCATCGACTCAAGCAAGGATCCAAGAGTGTGGAAGAATACACTCGGGAGTTTGAACAACTCCTACTCAAATGTGATTTGAAAGAAGACGACTCACAAACCTTGGTAAGATACTTGACCGGTCTTGATGAGTCCATTGCTCATGTAATTGAGTTGCAACCCTATTCATCCCTAGATGACTTGAGTTCTCTAGCCTATAAGGTAGAGCAACAAAAGAAATCTAAGGGAAAGAGCATCTTGTCCAAACCTCTTTCTCGTCCCCACTCCACACAAAGACCTCCCTACTACCCTCCTAGACCTCAAAACCCTCCACAAGCCAAAAACACCACTCCAACCCCTCCTAAGCCCTCCACACAAGAGCCCAAATCCAAGGACAAGGTTCGATGTTTTCATTGCCAAGGAATGGGACACTATGCCTCAGAGTGTCCAAACAAAAGGATTGTTTTCTTAGCAGAATATCAAGAAGCATGTGAAGAACATGCATATGAAGAAGAAGAAGGAGAACATTTTGAAGAAGGAAGCTTGGAAGAAGTTGAAGAAGGCCCCGATGAAGGAGAATTGCTAGTCATCCGCCGGGCATTGAGTGGATTTGCCACTCAAGAAGACATGGAGCAAAGAGAAGCTATATTCCACACAAGGTGTACCGTGGGTAACAAGGTATGCTCCCTCATTATTGATGGTGGAAGTTGTGCCAATGTTGCTTCCAAGACTATGGTTGATAAGCTCAAGCTGCAAGTCTCTCCTCGCCTCAATCCCTACACCATTCAATGGTTGAACCAAGGCAAGGGTTTGCAAATCACTCACCGATGTCTTGTTTCTTTTTCAATTGGGAAAAATTATAAGGATGAGATATGGTGTGACATTGTCCCTATGGATGCTTGTCATATTTTGTTGGGTAGACCGTGGCTATTTGATAGAAGTGTCATCCATGATGGCCGGATGAACACTTATTCTTTCCAAAAAGACCACAAAAAGATTACCCTTACTCCTCTCAAAATTCCCTCCACCACTAGACCCAAAGACAATCCTCACTTGGATGTCTTTCTCACCACTCTCCTCAAATCCGAGCACCATGAATTTGAGTCTTTCAAAGACTTGATTCTTCTACAAGAGGAACCTAAGCCACCATCTCCCACACATCCACTACTCACCCCTCTCCTTCAAACCTACCATCATGTCTTTCCACAAGAGATCCCACATGGCCTTCCCCCTCCTAGATCCATCCAACACAAGATAGACCTCATTCCCGGTTCTGTTCTTCCCAACAAGCCGGCCTACCGGATGTCTCCTAGTGAAACTCAAGAAATCCAAAGACAGGTAGATGACCTCTTGTCCAAGGGTTTAATTCGGGAGAGTTTGAGTCCATGTGCCGTGCCCGCCCTCCTTGTTCCTAAAAAGGACGGTAGTATGCGCATGTGTGTGGATAGCCGGGCTATTAACAAAATCACTATCAAGTACCGGTATCCTATTCCAAGATTGGAAGATCTACTTGATGAATTCCATGGAGCCGCTATCTTTTCCAAGATTGATTTACGAAGTGGCTACTATCAAATCCGGATCTTTGAAGGTGATGAATGGAAAACCGCCTTTAAGACTAAAGGAGGTTTGTATGAGTGGCTTGTGATGCCATTTGGGCTTACTAATGCCCCTAACACTTTCATGAGACTTATGAACCAAGTTCTAAAGCCCCTCATTGGCATTTGTGTTGTTGTCTATTTTGATGATATTTGGTCTATAGCAAGACCGAAGAAGAGCATGCCCAACACTTACAACAAGTTTTGGAGATCCTTTCTCAAGAGCAACTCTATGGCAATATGGGGAAATGTTATTTCTTCACCCCTCAAGTGGTATTCTTGGGTTTCACTGTGTCCGCCTAAGGTCTTCAAGTTGATGATAGCAAGATCAAGGCTATCCAAAAATGGCCTACTCCTACATCTATCACTCAAGTAAGGAGTTTCCATGGCTGAGCATCATTCTACCGGAGATTCATCTGAAATTTCAGCACCGTTATGGCTCCTATGACCGAGGTAATTAAAGGCAAAGAATTTTCTTGGAATAAGCAAGCACAACAAGCCTTTGAAGAGATCAAGAAGAAACTCACTAGTGCTCCCGTCCTAGCCTTGCCCGATTTTGCCAAAGTTTTTGAAGTTGAATGTGATGCATCCGGGGTAGGAATTGGAGCTGTCCTATCTCAAGAGAAGAGACCCATTGCCTTCTTTAGTGAGAAGCTCAACGATGCCAAGAAGAAGTACTCCACCTACGACAAGGAGTTTTATGCTATCATTAGAGCATTGGAGCATTGGCGTCATTATCTTGTTGGAGGAGAATTCATTCTCCATTCTGATCATGAGGCTCTCAAGTACATTCAAGGACAACACAAACTCAGCCCTAGACATGCTAAATGGGTAGAGTATCTTCAGTCCTTCCATTTCACCATCCAACATAAGGCGGGGACTCTCAACAAAGGAGCCGATGCACTCTCTCGTAGGTACTTGTTACTCTCCACTTTGAGTACTAAAGTACTTGGTTTTGAGATTGTGAAAGACTTGTACTCCAAAGATGATGATTTCAAGGATATTTTTGAGAAGTGTTCTAAGCACCCCCATGGGTTGTTTCACTTAGAAGATGGGTTCCTATTTAAAGGCTCACGCCTTTGCATTCCTCAATGCGGATTTAGAGAGCTCCTTATCCAAGAGCTACATGGAGGAGCCCTAGCCGACCATTTCTGTGTAGAGAAGACAAGAGCAATGTTGAAGGAACACTACTATTGGCCAAAGCTGTCAAGAGATGTAGAGCATTTCATCAAAAGATGTTCTACTTGTCAAATGGCTAAGAGCCATGCGTTGCCCCAAGGCTTGTACTCCCCTCTTCCTATTCCTCAAGCCCCTTGGGAAGATATTAGTTTGGACTTCATTACGGGTTTGCCTAGAACCCAAAGGAACAAGGATTCCATTATGGTAGTTGTGGACCGATTTTCCAAGATGGCGCATTTCATCCCTTGCCACACTACTAATGATGCTACTCAAGTGGCTAACTTGTACTTCAAGGAAATTGTGAGACTACATGGCATTCCTAAGAGTATGGTATCCGATCGTGACCCTAAGTTCCTTAGTCACTTTTGGCTCACTTTGTGGCGTAAATTGGGTACTCAACTCAAGTTTAGCACAACATATCATCCCCAAACCGATGGACAAACTGAAGTCACTAATAGGACTTTGGGTACTTTACTACGAGTCCTTGTGAAGAAGCATTTGAAGAATTGGGATGAGTTGTTGCCCCATGCCGAGTTTGCATTCAATCGAGTGCCTAGCAAGTCCACCCAACTCTCTCCTTTTCAAGTTGTCTATGGCTATAATCTCAGGAGTCCGTTGGATCTTATTCCTATTCCCACTCCTACAAAACTTAGTTGGGAAGCCGAGAAACGAGCCAAGGAAATTCAAGAACTTCATGCTCGCGTTTGTGACAACATAGCCAAGGCTAATGAGAGAGCCATGCAAAGCGCCAACAAGCACCGGAAAGAGGTACATTTTCAGCCTGGAGACTTGGTTTGGATTCACCTACGAAAGGAACGTTTTCCTTCTAAAATAAAATCTAAGTTGATGCCTCGATCCGATGGGCCCTTTGAGATCCTTGAGAAGGTTGGGCCTAATGCTTACAAGGTTGATCTTTCCGAAGATTATGGAGTTTCAGCTACATTCAATGTCTCCGACCTTAGCCCCTATTTTACTGATGAGCCCCTTCCTAGTTTGAGGGCAAACTTTAACTCACCCGGGGGGAATGATGAAGACCATCATGAACGGCCCAAAGACCATCAAACCCAGCCCAAGGAAGATCCAATCAAGCTTCAAGAAGTCAAAGACGTGGCAAAACTCTGTAGAAAAGTTTTATTCCTTCCGGAAGAATTAGTGCCCGATTCGTCCCTGCGGAAGGTAATTTCTGTGGCAACTTTTGGACAAGCTCAAGCAGACCCACAACTTGAGGGCCCATATGCTTTGGAAGCTTAAGATTTCAGCTTTAAAGTAAGCCCAAGTTTGTTTAATTTGGACGTCATTTGATTGGGCAAAATATCACTCAAAGGTACATTATTCTGATCCAGTCTAGTCTGAGATAGGTGCATTGTTTGGGCCATAACCTTTAAACCGCTTATCCAAATTGAGCAAATGAGCCCATTCTGGAAAATAAACTTCCAGGGCTTTCTAGCAAGCCCAAGAACGTGTGTTTTGGCCGAGTATTCTGGAAGATATACTCTTTTGAAGTTGAGGCAGCTGCAAGGATTAATTCTGAGAAAGTGAAGAGTCTTCGGTTACATGTGTTTGTGTGGCTGATATTGTGCACGTTTTGGAGGCTTCTAGATGGAGATAATCAGCTGATAGAAATCTTATAATATTCCTTGTAACCTCCCCTACCCCTTTTATGATGAGTCTTTTCATTTTACTTAGTCTTTTCATTGGCTAGTTTTAATTGTTAGGAGTTATTGAGTCTTTTGGTTGTCTTTTGCTGAGCTTATAAAAGAGGAGGGGCGTGTGATGCTTGTCATTCAGATTGTATGAGATTTCCAAAAGCAATACAAGTACTTTGAGTGTGTTTCTCAAAAGTGCATCTAAAATTCCTAGTTCTATATCTTGAATTGTGGCAAATTCAAGTGGTGTTCTAGGTTCTCTATCTTCTCCATTGGAGTGATTCCTCGGTTAAGACAAGAGAATTAGCCCCAGATCAAGTCATTGAGTGGCTCCGTGAAGGATTATCTCAATTACAAGGTCTTGTTCTATCCTTTTCTTGTGTGGTGAAGATCTTCTTCCATCTCATCCATCTTTCATTTCTCTTTTCACTCTGGTTTGTTTTGGGTTTGAGTTTGATTTGGATCACTTTTCACGCACACATACATCAGTTCTGGCTGAGTTCGTCAAAAATTTTGATGGAAGCTGTACATCCTGTCAAAAATTTCTACGAATGCAATTAAAAATATAATATTAAGAACTCACATGTTTTTCCAGATGTAGCATTTTCAATTTTAATCAATGTCATCGCATGTCAAGAAACAAACAAGGTGAAATTATGTAGATAATAAAATTCACAAATTACCGTACAGTGCCACTAGAGGGATTAAAAATGTACGTACATAGGTTCCATATGCGTAATCAACCAACATAACAAAAATTGTTCAACTACTAAAATACATCGTAACTAATCATGGGAGGAATCATCTAAGTCGGATGGATCGGGGCTCATCTTCATCATCATCTTCTGAGGGAGTTGTATCTGGCAGTGTTGTTGAGGACCCAGCTTACAGACTCTTGAAGAACCTCCAGAGCTTGCTTATCGTGCACTTAACTTTCTGCTTATCTCGTTGCCTCACAGCGTTTTCTTGAGCCAACTCAAGTTGGAATTTAGCTTCCTTCTCCTCGACCTGTTTGCGAAGGTCTTGAATCTCTTTTTGGTGAGCCTCCTCTGCTGCTTTGACAGCACTCTCATTCAATCTCATCGCCATCTCGCGTGCATCATAGTTGTTAACAGAGGACGAACGACTTGAAACTAACAGGCAAGGCCGCTACTTCATCACAACTCCCTCAGTACTAAAGCCATACACGCAACCCTTGCTAGTGAGATTTCCTTGAACCCAAATGTCACGCTCAGACAGTAGAGGGCTTAGGGAACTGTCGTCAGTGGAGGAGTGGGAGGACCTGTACTGCTGCCATCTCTTTCTGTGTTCCTCTTGCATATTCACACAAAAACAATGTATAATGGAATATCTATTAACTGGAACCCATATTTAAATGGAAAACTCATCCTAATGTGAATTGAATTCAATCTTACAAATCTCAACTCCGAGGTTTTGCACACCCAATTGCCCCAATTGTCCTTCTTCCTGCGCATATGGGTGTCCTTGTACAACTCATCAACTGTTGGTTCCCTTTGAAGTGAGGTTGCCTGCACAGATTACAAGTAGCTTGTGTTACAGGTAATAAATCGTTGAATAAGAGTGCGTTCATGAATATTAATATTATAAATTACCAGTCGTTTGCACCGCTCAGTTATTGGGATTGACCCGCATGTGTGCAAGGATGAACCCACACCCTCAGGGTCACTACTGCGGTTCTTCTTATTCTGGGTGCTTATCTTCTGAAAATCAGGGCCCTCCCAATACTTTTGAAGCTGTCAGTTATCCGGGGACACCCAATCTGGCACCTTTCCCAGCTTGCGTGCATAGGCAAACAAGTTCTTCAACTGTTTCACCTCGCTAACTTCAAAATTCCTACGCACTTGTCTTTCATGCTGAGGCAGCCAATAATAATATTTCTGTAAAAAATCCACATATGTAGTTACGACATGAAATTAGGTAGAACTATTCGAAACTTATTTTGACAATGCAAACATTTACAATAAAACATGTATAGTATAAAGTTTTTCAAATGCTTCCAATATTAACACATGAAACAAGTAAATGGCAAGAAACTTAGTAACACAAAGTACGTACCTTGAATTCAGCGAACCACAAGTCTCGCTGTTGAATAGGAACTTCCCCCCAAGTTGGCCAAGCACCTGTCTGTCACCTTTAACATAGAAAAATAGTTATTGCAAATCAACTGTAACAATGCAAATCAATGAAAATAATATTCTCGCATTTTAATTAACAATGCAAATTAAAAGCTCATATTCATAAAGTAAATCATTTGAGACTTGCATACAAGGAAGAAAGTTATACATCAATAACACCTACCTTGTGACACTTACAGCACCATTTGCGAGATTTAGTTGCATTGTCATTGAATTTTTGTTTTTTTCCCCATCCTAAGACCTAAAGTCAATCCACACAAATAATCAGTACAGAAGAAGACATGCTAATACACTACATTACATCATACACAAAATTATTTATGACACTGCATTTTGGTATCTTGGGGGATAACATGTAATTTATAAAGACGTACACATGAAGTTCTCTATTATCACTTCAGTGTTTAGGGTTAGGGCTTATGGTTTAGGGTTTCGGAATTAGGGTTAAGGGTTTAGAGTGTAGGGTTTCAAGGGTGAGGGTTTCCAGGGTTTAGGGTTTCTAGGGTTTACGGTTTACAGTTTAGGGTTTTTAGGGTTTCAGGTTAGGGTTTAGGGTTTTATGGTTTGGGTTTTAGGGTTTAGGGTTTAGGGTTGACGGTTCAGGGTTTACAGGGTTTGCTGTTAGGGTTAGGGTTTAGGGTTTATGGTTCAGGTTTACAGTTTAGGGTTAGTGTTAATGGATAGGGTTTAAGGTTAAGGGTTTAACATTTAGGGTTTGGGCTTAGGGTTAAGGGTATAACATTTAGGGTTTGGGTTTAGGGTTTAGGGTTTCTAGGGTTTAGGGTTTAGGGTTTATGGGTAAGGATTAGGGATTAGGGTTTAGAGTTTAGGGTTTCTACGATTTAGGGTTTAGGGTTTGCGTTTAGGGTTTAGGGTTTCTAGGGTTAGGGTTTAGGGTTTACGGTTAAGGTTTAGGGTTAAGGGTTTTAGGATTAGGGTTTAGGGTTTCTAGGGTTAGGGTTTCTGGGGTTTAGGGTTTATGGTTTAGGGTTTACGATTAGGGTTTAGGGTTTAGGGTTTAGGGTTTACGGTTTAGGGTTTACAGAGTTTAGGGTTTAGGGTTTAGGTTTAGGGTTTAGGGTTAGGACTTAGGGTTAAAGGTTTAGGGTTAAAGGTTTAGGGTTTATGGTTTCTAGGGTTTAGGGTTTAGGTTTAGGGTTAGGGTTTAGGGTTAGGGTTAGGGTTTCTAGGGTTTAGGGTTTTTAGGGTTCAAAGTTTACGCTTTTTAGGGTGCAGGGTTTCTAGGGTTTACTGTTTACAGGGTTTAGGGTAGGGTACAAGGTTTCTGGTTTGTAGGGTTTATAGTTAGGGGTTTCGTTTGTTTTTAATTTAAGGGTTTAGAGTTTCTAGGCTTAATATGATGCGTACTGGGGTTTTGTAGGGTTAATATGAGACATTGCTGCCTTAGTCTCATAACTAAATCATGAAATTGATGGAATTATAAATTAAAATATATAGTCCTTTCATGTACATGCGAGCATACAGCAAGGTGCAACACTGAAACAGTAAATTGATTAGCACTTCACTAGTTATTTGGAACTGTCTTTTTTTTTTGGGGGGTGTTTTTACCACATGAATACAAAAGGTACACTACTTATTAGTTCACCCCATAAAGGTTTCCCACAGAGCCATTCAATTTGATTAGTCACATACTTGGTCACATAAACTACAAAAATGCCACTGTCATTCCTAGTTAACTATAATATATCCATAGTAAATATTTAAGCTGTTAACATTAAAAACATTTGAGATGCGCTGAGAAAAATCTTTACAAAAACAAATTTTGACAACACATAACTGTACAATGTGACAAACAAAGCAAGCATATGAGAAGAAGATGCATGTTTATGTTTTTTTAAACAAACAGTGATGTAGGGGTTACTTTTTCATATGTTTAATTAGAACTAATTTTTTCATGGTTGTCTACACCTGTGCTAGTGGGCATTCCAAAACTTAATTATTATGCTCTAGAGAGCTTTAGTTGTGCCCTTTGTATTAATCTGAATAGAACTTCGCTAATTGCCAGCATATTATAGTAGCGACCAATTACTCGTAATAAAGCAAATGGACTTCTTTTTAAAAATAATTAGTAACAATGCAGCATAATAGTATGATTCGATAAGTATATATTAATACTAGTATAGTACTGAATGGGCTTCTTTTTTATGTTACATAAGTAATATAATATAACGGTGCTTCTCTCAATTAGACATTCACAAACTAATCTACAACAAAATTAACAAATTCATATTTCCAATTAAATGGCTCAGAACTTAATTACCAGAACCGCCGCCCGACTACTCGATCCCTCGCCGTCCACCGGCCAACGTAACCTCCGTGCACTCACCAGCCGTCACCACCGCAGCCTCTGTGCACCCCTACCACTACTTTGCCATTGCTCAGCCCTGGCCACCGCTCAGCCCCCAATCATGGCGCCCAAATGTGGAGTTTCGCCAGCAACTACAAATCAGAGCAAAATCAAACCACATCGAGCGCGAGTAGAAGATGAAATTGCAATGAACTTACCAAGTGATTCTAAGAGGAACTCAAGCACCTTGCCATTAAGAGATGCGAATTCACAATCTTTAGCGAGCTTCTTTAGATCGAAATTGCAAAGATCGGGCGCCGAAATCTAGAGTTCAGCAAGGAAAGAAATTGTAAAGAAATGAGGAAGAGGAAGGTGAGATTTATGGAGCTAGGAGCTTGAGAACCAGAGGATGAGATTTATGGAGGAAGAGGAAGGGGAGAGTTATGGCATACAGCGAGCACGGTTGAGTGACTGTGTCAATTGAATGTGAGTTGAAGCTACTTGGGGCCCGCTCAATTTGTTGACAGTTGTGATGGCATTTTTGATGGGATCGGTAAAAAAAAAAAAAAATACACTTTTTCAGCTTTTTGATGGGCCTGTCAGAAACATTTGAAGTCCGTCAAAATTGATCAGAATTTTTGACGGACACAGTCAAAATTTTCCCCAAATCGTCAAAAAGGTTTTCGAGATCTGTGTTCTCTGCACCTCTGTCAAAAAAATTTGCTTTCCGTCAAAATTTCCGTTGCACATTTTGACAGACTAAATACTCGTCAAAATTTTCGGAGTACTTATCATTAAATTAGGATGAAAGAAGGAGATGAATGGAAGACTGCTTTTAAGATCACCTATGAGTTGTATGAATGCCTTAGAATCCCTTTTGATCTATCTAATACTCTTAAACTTTCATAAGGCTCATAGATGATGTGTTAAGACCGTTCATTGGGAAGTTTGTTCTGGTTTGTTTTGATGATGTCTTGGTGTATGGCCATGATGAGGTATCTTATGTGGAACAACTCTCTCAATTGTATGAAGTGTTGGGGCAACAAAAGTTATATGCCAAGCTTTAGAAGTGTGAACTATTCACTCATCAAGTTATCTTTCTTAGCTATGTTGTGTCCGGTGAGAGAATTTAAGTTGATGAGTCTAAGGTCAAGGCTATTAAGAGCTAGCCTACTCCCACCTCTATCACAAAAGTTTGAAGTTTCCTTGGGTTGGCCTCTTTTTACTATTGGTTCATCAAAGACTTTATCTCCATTATGACGCCCTTAATGAATGCATTAAAAAGGGAACATTTGAACGAACACAAAGGCCACCTAAAGGGCCTCTGAAACAATCAAGAAAAGGCTATGTTTGGCTCCTATCTTGGCTCCTCCCAACTTTCATTTCCTGTTTGAAGTTGAATGTGATGTAAGCAGTGTTGGCATTGGGGCGGTCCTCACCCAAGCCTGCTTTAATGAGAAGTTGGGTGGCCACAAACTCAACTACTCCACTTATGACAAAGAGTTTTATTCCATCATCCGGGCTCTTACCCATTAGAGTTGCTACTTCAAGCCAAAGCCCTTTGTGACACATTCGAATCACAAGGCCTTGTCTTTTATCTATGGGCAAGCCAAGCATAATTTGAAGCATGCCAAGTGGATGAAATTTCTCCAATCATTTTCTTTCACTTGCAAGCACAAAGATGGTAAGGAAATTGTGGTGGTTGATGCACTCTCAAGAAGATACACTCTCATCTGTATTCTAGAGGCTAAAATTTTGGAATTTTACACCACCTAAGAACTTTATAAGAAAGATGAAGATTTTCAAGGAATTATTGCAAACCCCAAGAATCATAACTCCATTACCTTGCAAGATGGGTTTCTCTTCAAGTACAACAAATTATGTATTCCTAGGGGCTTTCTAAGAGAGTTACTTGTGACAAAAGCCCATGTGGTGCATTAAGAGGTCATTTCAGCATCAACAAAACAATTGAGATCTTAAAGGAGCACTTTTATTGGGCTCAGATGGCAAGTGATGTCCATGAAGTTGTTTCCGAATGTGTTATATGTCATGAGGCCAAGAGTACCATCCATCAAGGATTGTACTTTCTCTTCCAACACCAAATAACCCTTGAGAAGATGTTAGTATGCATTTCATTTGACCTTGCTAAGAACCCAAAGAAGGCATGACTCAATCATGGTTATAGCAGACTAGTTCTCCAAGATGGTCCACTTCATTCCATATCATAAGGGTGATTATACTTCTCATATTGCCCACCTGTACTTCAAGGAAATCATCAAGTTACATGGTGTGCTAAGAAGTATTATCTTTGATAAGGATACCAAATTCCTTTTCTATTTTTGGAGGGGTTTATGAAGATTGTTGGGAACCAAACTCTTATTCAACACGACTTCTCACCCTTAAACCTATAAGCAAACGGAGGTTACCAATTAAACTCTATCCACTATCCTTAGGGGACTAGTGAGTAAGAACTTCAGGGAATGTGATTTAAAGCTTTCTTATGCTGAGTTTGCTTATGACTAGACTCCTACTTATGCCACATACCACTCTCCCTTTGAAATTTGTTATGGCGTCAATCCTCTTACTCCTATAGACGTTCTTCCCCTTTTCATTGAGCATAGGATCAGCTTTGAGACCCAAAAGAGAACTACGGAAATGAAGATGATGTATGAGCAAATACGAGCTCAAATAGAAAAGGTTAACCCCTCTTATAAGGCTGGAGCAAACAAGTACCGAAATCCCATCGTTTTCAACTTGGGAGATTTGGTTTGGCTGTACCTAAGAAAGGAAAGGTTCCTTTCTAGGAGGCAAAACAAACTCATGACTCAAGAAAAATGCCCTTTCAAGATGCTTAAAAGGATTAGGGACAATGCCAACAAGTTAGAATTACCAGGAGACATGCATGTGAGCACCATTTTCAATGTGGGTGACTTAACTCCTCACGTAGATGATGACTTTGAGGATTTGAGGGAAATCCTTCTCAAGAGGAGGAGGCTGATGCATAGCAAGCTCTAAGCCAAGTCTTAGCTACACCCTCATCCACACCAAGGTCCAAGCCAACTTTTCTTAGATAAGATGGTCACTTCTCCAGCATTTAACTCATGATTGACTTTGCTTCTTACCAACCAATTGATGTCTCATTGGGGTAATCCATGCTTTGTTGGGAAGTTGAGAGATTTAATTTTAACATAATGCAATAAAATCTGGAGTTCATTTGTATTTTGATTCCGTAAAGTGATAGAAATCCTAACTCATGTAGTGCTGGTTTTTGTCAAGAAACTTATTGAACGTGGGTCAAGTTTAAATCCTACCAAACAAAGCCCAAATGAGGCAAGCCCAAGTTCTTTTGAGTTTATAAGATGTGATTTTAGCCCCATGTGCTAACATTTGGTATTGGTTTCTAATATTATGAGAAATAACCCAAATATGTGGAGTATGCACAAAATTCTAGTTTTGGAGTAATCTGAAAGTTGGCCTTACATGATGAGGATATAGCTATTATCTTTAGGATACATTAGCATGGGATGATTATAAACATAGCAAGGAAGATTTTACAAGTGGTGGATCTCCCATTATAGGTGTACAGCCTTCTAGAGGCCTCTTAGAAGAAGGGAAAGAATCCTAAAAAAATACAATGCAATTTGGTTGTAATTATCTTAGTAATTTTATTTATTTTCCTAAGATAATTTGTAATCTCCCTATTGGTACACTGGCCCCACTATTGTAGCAGCTCATTCCATCTATTTTAGGTATTTATATACCTCAATACCTCCATGAAATTTAGCTTGAGTTAAATTATGAATGGAAAGAAAAATGATCATTTTCTCTCACTAAAATCTCTGCATCTTTATCTTTTTAATTAAGAGTAGTGAATAGAGTCTTTCATTTAGGATTCTTCTTTGGTAGCTAATAGCCTTTAGAAGAGAAATTTGGTAAAAAGTAGATAAACTGTCATTAGTATCTTACCTTGAGCATTAACCTCTAACCTTATCAATTAATTGAGATTTGACCCAAGAGAAGCATCCTTTGGTGTGAATGTATTCCTTGTTATCTTTGATCTTGGGGGTTTAAGGAACCATCGGCATCAACTTAACATCCTTATTTCTTTCCATTGACATCAGCAGAGCTCAAATACTAATGCCTTTGTTTATTGCGTCTTGGGACTTATGGGACTTCAGTTTCGAGAACCTTCATTTTAGCATTTAGAAATATTAGCATAACGCTTACTGCTCTATACTACTGTTTATTACAATTCTTTAGAACAACTTATCATGAAATCTTATTGTTTGTAACGACTCATTATTTTTTGTTGTTAAAATGTAACATGTCCTAATAAGTTATCTATGCGCTTAGACTTAACTGCAACATCAAATCCAACTCTAAAATACCCTCTTGGTTTAATAGACTTCAAGGGCTTAGACTCCTTCAAAGTCTTAAGAGCATTTACAATGCAGGCCACATTTTGGATCACCAATTTTAGATCCTCTAGTATGGAGTTTTAGTGGTGAAAACCTAATATGGATTACTAATAAGTTTAGTCCCCTATATAAGAATCTTAGATGAATGCGATAACCTTTTCTAAACACTTGTGTAAGCTTCATTATGAGATCTTAGGGCTAATGTTAAGCATGAGCCTAAGGTGGGCCCATTTAACTTGATCAAAAGTGACCTCTTTTTATAATTTTGGGTGAATCCCTAAATGACCTAAAGGATTTTTTAAGCTTAGGTTCTTAACTGTCTAAGGTCCGTACCTAGAGGTTTATGCTCTCAAATTTTGTGATTACTTCCCTAAGATGCCTCATTATTAGCTTGCTTTTGGGTTGCCATCAGGAATGGTCTTTATTAGCTTGCATCTAGGCGACATCTCACTCATTTTCTCTATCCTAAGTAACAACATGATAGTTTGATTTAGAGAGAGGGGACTTAATCATACTCTTGGTAGGCTTAATCTAAATGGATGCAGCAATCTAGATAAAATTGTAATAGCTGAGACTCGTTTTAAATGTAAAGAAGGAAATTGAAGAATTCGATCGAGTTCCTGGCTAGAGGACCCGGCCGGGTTTGCAGCTAGTTTAGGCCCATTGGGCCAGCCTGTCCCCCTTTATTTGGCTTCATTTTTTCCCCCTCTTTAGACTCAAATTAGAGATTAATTTGTTGGGCCCTAACTGCACATGTTGGGGCATAAATTACGTCATTAGGCATTTTATAAAAATCGAGATGCCATTTTTTAGCATCTACGGCAATGAATTTTCCTCCTCTACTTCTGGAATGAATCATGTCTTTTGTTACATTCCCTAGGTATGCTATTAATATTCATGGTGAAACTATAGGGTATTTTCTAGGGGCATGTGGGCTTAGGTAATGAGACTCTCTGTCACCTTACTTGTAGGTGATTTGTAAGGAAATTCTTGCTCATACGCTCAACCTGGCTACCTATGAAAAGGATTTTCACTATTATTAGTGTTCGGGTTGGGTTAGTCTATTTTACTTTGGCAGATGATGTCATCTGTTTTTTTTTAAAAAAAAAAAAAGTGATTTGAGCGCCGTTTGCATTTTGTCAGATTATTTTCATAAGTTTTCAAATGTTTCTGGGTTAGTTGCTAAGTTAGACAAATCTAAGTTGCATTTTGCTGGGATCCCTTCTAAGGTTTAGTGATAGACCTTAAAGGCTATGGGCTTCCTAATAGCCAGTTTACCCTTTAAGTATTTGTGTCTACCATTGTCGATAAGGAAGACCTCTAACCTTGTTTCTAAACCCGTGATTGATGGCTTAAAAAAGTTAGTTTTTGGAAGGTCAAAAATCTTTCTATGTTGGAAAAAAGGTGTTAACCTCCATCATTGTTGGGATTGTCACATTTTGGTCTTTTGTCTTTCTGCTTTCCAAGACCGCATTTCATCTCATTAAGTTTCTTAATTCTAGATTTGTGTGGTTTGGATAAGTAGATATTAAGAAACTATACTTAGTAAATTGGATGTCAATATGCCAGTCTTTGAGTTATAAGGGTTGAACTTTAAAGAGTTACGTGCGTGGAATAAAGGTTTGTGCTGCACGTGGATATGGAAGTTACTCTTTGGTTATTCTGGCTATGTGTTATGGGCTAGTGCTTATAAGCTATAGCCATTAGGATGTTTTGATGCTATTGCTTGTAAATATGATCCATAGGGTTGGATAATGGTTATTAACCTCATATATGAGCTTGTTCAACTTTTGGGCAAAAGTGAATATACTTAACAATGACTTTCTGCGCCTCAAACAAGTACCAAACTCCATCTATGAAAACCCATAAAGTGAAGTGGCACAAGGTAGTATGGAGAAACTAGGCTTTGGATAGAGCAAAGTTCATACTTTGAATTGCTGCACACAGTAAGCTATCAATAGGAGAGCACCTCATTATTCATATCTGTTTTGCTTCGGGGTTGGATTGGACTCTTGTGCTCTTTTTAATGCTTAGTCACAAATATGATTTGGTGTAACATTTTGACTTCGCCCAAAAAGAAAGAAAGATGCTAGGAGTTTAAGCGGGAATTATATTGGTTTGTAGTCACTTGTAGAGGTAGCTTCTATTCATGTAAGTGGAGAAAGACTTTGTAGTATGTATGAAATTTAGAGAGAAACCAATATTAGGAAGTTTTGGCATAAGACTCATACTGTGAGCAAATTGTAAGGCAAGTCCAATGTATGAGCTTCGTTAGGGCTGATAGTTTTGTGGTTGAGTGTATTGGGAGGATTCACTAATGTCTATGATGTGATACTCTTGTAATTTTTTTTGGCAAAGCCTAATGATAGTTATTTACCTTTCTCCAAAAAAAATAAAATAAAATAAAATGGAGGCTTTCTTCATTGCAGTGGTAGAAATTAGTAGCATTCGTGATAAGAAGTCCTAAGGATCAATAAGGAAGTACGTGGTAATTAGGAGTTGTAAGGAATAATAAGCAATTGTAAAATATAGCAGTAGCATGTGGCACTGGAGAGCGGTAAGAAACGGTGAGTAATGACAAATAACTATAAATGATATACTACCAATTAAACCAATAAGCCATAAAAGGTGTTCTCGT
Organism: Carnegiea gigantea; assembly: GCA_029747015.1. Taxonomy (NCBI): domain Eukaryota; kingdom Viridiplantae; phylum Streptophyta; class Magnoliopsida; order Caryophyllales; family Cactaceae; genus Carnegiea; species Carnegiea gigantea. The sequence continues at coordinate 107,256 of JAKOGI010001059.1, forward strand.
CTTAATTAATTCTAGTAAAGTATACGAGACCAACACAACTAAGGCCTTATTTTGGGAGCAAAACTAGAATGACAGGAATTGGGACTTGATCCCTAGAGGGTTGGGGATAGGGCTTAAATCTTGAACTCAAGTATTTGGAAGAGAATTGGAATGCAATCAGGTTTTAGTCTTAACTGTTTGGTGAGTAATTATGGAATAGAATCAGACCTTTTTTATTTTTGAAATGATATACGTAATTATAAATTTTTGTAATTGTTATTTTGACTTTGGAATGAAGTTTGTTACTTTATTTTCTAACCATTTGAGATTTGTAAATTGTTATATTCATTTATAATTAACTAGTTTGTATTTTTCTTGTAATTAATTATTTGTAAAAGAAAATTCTCAAGTTCAAGCCTTAAAGACCAGTGTGCAAATCTCATAATCAAATCAGAAAATTGGCTTATTAATGCTAGTACTACAGTTGGGTTTTTCAACCCAAGCACACTCATCATTCTCCATCCTTAAAGACATATCAATAATTCAATTTGATTTCTTCAAGACATCAATAATTCAGCATAATAAATTGAAGGAGCAAAATAAAAAGGGAGACATGAACAACAAATTCCAAGTATTAAAGTTCATGGGCTCAACTTTATCGCTCTCGCCTACTGCATCGTCATCATCATCATCATCACCAATAATTCAACATATCAAATTGACGAGGGGGGAAAAAGAAGAAGGATTAGGAAAAAAAAGATCACCAGTGAATTCCCATAAGCCTCAGCATCAACTCTCTTGGTGTCCTCATACATACATCATCATCATCATCATCATCATCATCATCAACAACAACAACAAAATCGTTAATTTTGTCATCATTCTCCCTAATTTATGAGCTCCCTCCCTTGTCTTCATCTTCAGGAACACATAGTTTTGTAAACCCCCCCCCCCCCCCAAAAAAAAAAAAAAAAGATTAGCTAATGCTAGAGAAAAATGATAATTCTCATTAATAAAACAAAAACGTACACTTTTTCTAAAAACTAATTCATTAGACCCCGCCTTTCATCTTCCTTGCTTTTATCCTCCTCATCGACCATCGTTGCCTTTATTCCTCATCACGCTCTTCCATGAAAATGAATCAGAGCATCTTAGATGTAGAGTCGGTGATGGGATTTCTACGGCGCTGGAAAGGGCAGCCAAAAAGCAGCGAACAACTCCTATCTCTTCCTCTTTCTCTCTCTAGGGTTTGGTTAAGAATGACTAATGTATATGAGAATGATGGAAAATGAAAACTGATTTTATTTTTTCTTTAGTTTTAGAACAATAACTTGATCCCGTTATAGATAGAACTTGACCCTTCATTTGGGGGGGGGGCTAAGTTTCTTCGGATTAAGGGGGAACTTGACACCCTCAGCTATTAAGTTCCATTTTTGTAAATATTCGGTCCAACAATATGATAATTTATACCCTTATTTATCTGACTTTTGCTCACAATAAATTTTAATTTCTGAAATTCTTATTTGATTTTTTTTTTGGATAGGAAATAATATTAGTCGTAGAGTTTGCAAGGATTGGGTTCAAAACAGTGAAAATTAAGTGAAGATATAAGGGAAAAAAGGCCCAACATGACCCACATGCAATTTTGTAAGAATTGTAACTATTTTTGCAGAGCCTTTTTGCTTATGTCTTTGAGGTTGATTAGGGTTTATGTTAGCCACTTCTAAACCCCATTGGGGGAAGAATTATTTAGGTTAGTTTATGTATACTTTGTAGAAGATTGATTGATTTGAAGATTCAAGCTTGGGTTCCTCTTCTCTTTCTTTCTTTTGTTTCATGCTTTTTGTTTCTTTGCTAGCTTACTAGTTCTTTGTTTTACTTGTCTTTTGATGTTTAATTGTTTTTAAATTTGTTATCTTTGATTGTGGTTGGCCCTTAGATAGTAATTGATTTTGTTTAAGCCTTAGCCTACCTGGTGTTGTTGGATGCTAGTGTTGTGATTTATTTTTTAAGTTTGCTAAGGAGAGCAATGGTGTTGTTATGGTGATAGCGATAGAGGAAGGGTTGTCGGAGCGGTGGGTCATCGAGTTAGTCACCATCGCAGGAGTTTTTACCGCCCACCGATGATGAGTGCTTAATTTGTCTTTGTTAAAATGTTAATTAATTTTATACTTTTTCCGTTATGTGGAGATTTTTGTGAAAATGGATGTGGTGTTTTCCGGTGTGTAAGTAGGGTTGCCACCGCTTGATTGCTGCTCATCGCTATGTCATACCGTCGACCATTGCCGTGTTGTGCCACCACTCGCCGCCGCCAGTCAAAGTGAGTGGGACTAATTTATTTGTTCATATTTACATATTTTACAATGTAAACGTTAAGTATTTTAGTATGCATAAAATTAATAATTTTGTTATGTTTTTTTTTTTTAAGTATATATATTGAAGTAGTTTGATATAATTTGTTGCGTAAATTATGTATGTGAAACATTATTTTTGGAATATGTGAATATAAAATGTTAAGTAGTTTATTTTTTTTATTTGATTTGTTGGTAGTCTGATGCATGAAAGCGTGAATAAATAGATGCAATATGTGAAATTTGGCTTGTTATGTATATTAATTTGGATAAATGAAATAATGTTGTTCAGTTTATTTTTTAAAGTATGCATGTTTAGTGAGTTTGATATGTTTTCTTGGGTAAATTATGTATGTGGAAAATTATTTTTAGAATATGTGAATACAAAATGGTAAGTGAATACTTTAATTTTTAATATGATTTGTTGGTGGTTTGATGGTGTGATGAAATGTAGCTTTCTGTGTAACTTTTTTTTTGTGTGTGTGATATAGTTAACATATAGAATTAGATGAAAGTTTAATATATAAAACAATTAATTTGATTTACTTTTAGGTTAAGTAATTCATTTGACTTATCAAATGTAATTGTAACTATATTTAATTCGCTAGATAAATTGCTTAAACTAATATAATCCGGTTAATATAGTTTGTTATGTTTAGTTGGTTAATTAAAAACACTTAGTTATTAGCTTAATATGTTTGGTAAATATGTGCATGATTTTTGTTAAGTTTATATTTAATTGGTTGGAACGAAAGTATGAATTTTTGTTTGTATAATTTAGTTAGAATGTTTTTTTTGGAAGGATGAATTCGTAAGTAATTCAAAAAAATGATAAAAGTTTTATTTTTTATTTTGGTAAGAAAAGGAAAAATAATGATAAAAATTTGTATTAGTGCAAGTAGGCATGGATTTTTATGATGTTGGTTTTGAACTATATTTTAGAAGTATATTACAAATGAAATAATTTTGTTAAGTTAATTTACTATAGTATATATGTTTAATTAACTTGATATGTTTTGTTGGGTAAATTATCTATGTGGAAAATTATTTTCAGAATATGTGAATATAAAATGTTAAGTGAATAGTTTAATTTTTAATTTGATTTGTCAATTATGTTTATTTACATAAACGAAGCAGTTATGTCAAGTTTGTTTTTTGTAGAATATATGTTTAATTAGATTTATATGTTTTGTTGGGTAAAATGTGCTTGTGAAAATTTATTTTCGTAATATGTAAGTGGGAATATGGACTCTGATGATGAGCATGACTCCTAAGATGATAATTAGGATAGCATAAATCTCTCTGATACTAGTTAGTTTAGTGATCTACCGATAAATCGAAAATATTTGTGGCTTTATACGAACAATTTTAAGGCCTTATTTGGTGAGGAAAACTGGAATGGAATTTGAAACCTGAGGGTTCAAGTTCCTTTTCTTATTGTTTGGTGAATGTTTTAAAGGAAAGGAACTTGATACCCCTAGGTTTCAAGTTCCCCTCCAATCCTCAAGAACTTGAACCCCCCCATTTATGAGAGGTTTTAAGTTCTAAACCCTCAGGGTTCAACATTATTGTTGTTGTTGTTATTATTATTATTATTACTATTATTATTATTATTATTATTATTATTATTATTATAATAATAATAATTATTATTATTATATAATAATTATTATTATTATTATAATATAGTAATTATTATTATTATAATTATTATTATTATTAGTATTATTATTATTATAATAATATAATAATTATGATTATTATTATATAATTATGATTATAATAAAAAATTATTATTATTATATTATTATAATAATAATTATTATTACTATAATAATAATAATAATAATTATAATAATAATTATAATAATAATTATTATTATTATTATTATAATATAATAATTATGATTATTATTATATAATTATAATTTTAAAAAATAATAATTATTATACTATAATTATAATAATTATTATTATTACTATTATTATTATAATATAATAATAATTATTATAATATAATTATTACTATTATTATTATTACTATTATTGTTATTATTATATAATAATTATGATTATTATTACATAATTATAATTATAATAAAAATAATTATTATTATTGTACTGTAATTATAATAATAATTATTATTACTATAATAATTATTATTATTATTATAATATAATTATGATTATTATTATATAATTATAATTGTAATAAAGAAATTATTATTATACTATAATAATTATAATAATAATTATTATTATTATTATAATATAATTATGATTATTATTATATAATTATAATTGTAATAAAGAAATTATTATTATACTATAATAATTATAATAATAATTATTATTATTACTATAATAATAATAATAATAATAATAATATTATTATTATTATTATTATTATGGTAATTATAATTATAATTACAATTATGATTATACTAATTATTATATAATAATTATTAATATTATTGTAATTATTATTATTATAGTAATTATTATTGTTATTATAGTAAATATTATTATCATTATTATAAATATTCATACTTGCATATAATATTTTCAAAATAAAAACAGAGTTGATTTCATTCCAAAACTGCTCACCAAATAGCAAGCAGTGAGATCTGATTCCATTCCAGTTTTCACCAAACAATTGAGTTCAGGATTCAAGTTCCATACCCAACCCCACAGGATTCAAGTCCTGATTCCATTCCATTCCATTTTGCCTCACCAAACAGGGCCTAAGTTTAGCACTTCATGTTTTCAAATATGGTTAGTGCATTTGCTAGTTGTCATGATAGGAACCAAAAAGGATATAAAATTTTGCCACAAGCATATGACTGTCAACTGTGGTGCTTGAGGATCGAATTCACAAGGATGGAGTTGAATCTAGGCCACTAGAATTAAAACTAATCTATATAAATTAAAAGCAAGAAATAGGCAAAACAGAATCATTCAACTAGTAGAACTAAAACTAATCTAAGCATGATTAAAACTATAAACTAAATATGAACTATTAAAGAAATTATCACAATTACTAATGACACTATAATTACTAATGACACTATATATTCGAATTAGCCAAGAGGCAAGGGAGAGGAAACATGTTACAGCAACCGCTTAAAGCCAGTGTGGAAAATGAAATTTTCAATGAGTGTTAATCACGAGTATTCAACATTTACTATGAACCCAAAGGAATAATAAAAATCAAAACTTTAAATGAAATAGTCTTGGTGGTTAAAAAATTAAACTAAAACTAAACTAAAATAATATGCCTTGGGCCCATAAAAATAGGTTGTTAGAACAATTAAACAGGAATTTCAACCTTGAAAGATGACTTAGGTGAGCATTGATAGTGCAATTGATGATCTCTAAATACTAGCATAACTTGGAAAGGCGAGAGTTTGACCCGATCAGTTGGTTAATCTTGGGTTTGGTTATAATCAAGGTCCTTTCTGTTTTAATAGCTTATTTCCTTTTCATATCATCTTTTTGATGTGTCTAGATTGATACGCTTGAGTTGGTTTTGGTGATTAGTAATACGATTCCATGTAGATACGATGCATACTCGCCAGTTGCTAGCTACAATTACATCGCTGCTTGCGGTATTTTTAACCTGTCAATGTCATCTAGGTAAAAGTAGTATTGGTCAAGGAAGGGGTTATACCCGCTATAGTTACCTAGAAACCTGTCAATCTCAGTGACTTCCCCTTCAGTCATTCTATCTCAGTATCCACAAGCCTCAAATCATCATTGAGGTTAGTTATCACATAATTATCCATGAGTTTTACCAAGGAGTACTCAAGCGAAAGCGAGGGTAGTGAACAAGTAAACGGATCAGGACTAACTCAACTAAGGTGCAGGATATAATACCAATGAGTTCAAGATTAATCAGTGACATCTCTACAGTAACCTCCTCACATCTCTCTCCTAAATGAGGTTCCTTAAACTTATGCTCCTCCTCATTGAAAATGCACTCATTTTGTTTCTAAATTAGTCCTAAAAACTCGTTAAATATATTGTCCGTTATATGCTCCATTCAATTAAATGCAGTTTCTATGCTATTCTTAATTTTAGCTTTGAGTTGAACATATTGGGGACATGAGTTAGAGTGATGATCAAAATCATAGCACAAGTCACACATAGGAGGGACACATTGAGGAATAAAAGTGTGAGGAAAATAGGGAGTCACAAATTTTTCCTCATAAAATGATCCAGCATTAAAGGCACATGGGTCGAGAAAGAACATTCCAGAAGCACAAGCAATCTATTCGAACTCATACCCCCTCAAGCAAGTCCATAGCCTCATCAACAGTTTTGGAAAGAAACCAAAATACTCTAAAAGCGTTTGAGTCTCACCACTCACCCCCTCATTAATCACCCCCAAATTTCCCACTTCCCTACACAATGTCCACATTGAGTAATAAAATTATTCAAGTGGCCAAAATACCTCCAAAACAATTCATGCTCATGTTGGAGGAGGTGGAAAACAACCATATTTTTTTCAAAAAATTTTAAATTTTAGGATTTTCAATTTTTTGGACAAGACGACAACAAAATAGGAAAGTTGGATTATAAGATTTTAATCTGCTAACAAAAATGATGAAAACAATATTCTAGCAAAAATTCTGAAAAAATAATCACGATAACAAACAAAAAGAAAATTAGTGACCTAAATTCAAACCATCGTCGCTGGCAACAATGCCAAAAACCAAAAAAGATGTAAAATTTACCACAAGTGTTGGGTTGTTAGCCGTAGTACTTGAGGGTCGGATCCACAGGGTGGGATCGAATCTAGAACGTAACGATTAAAACTAACCCATACTAATTAAATTAAAAGCAAGAAACGGGCAAAATAGAATCATTCAACCAATAGAATTGAAACTAATCCAAACATAATTAAAACTATAAACTAATTAAAACTATAAACTAAATATAAACTATTAGAGAAATTATCACAATTACTAATGAAACTATATATTCTAATTAGCCAAGAGGCGAGGGAGACGAAGGATATTACCAGAACTGCTTAAAGTCAGTGTGGAAAATGAAATCTTCAATGAGTGTCAATTGCGAGTATTCAACATCCACTATGAACCCAAATGAATAATAAAAATCAAAAGTTTGAATAAAATAGTTTTGGAGGTGAAAAAAGAAACTAAAGCTAAAACTACAAAACTTTAATTGAAGCTAGAACTAGAAAAATTGAAATAAAACTAAAACTAAAATAATTGCATAAAACTCAATTCGAAAGAATTTCTAAAATTATAATAATCACTAAAACGGCCAAAAACTAAAGCTAGAATTGAGAGGGAGGGGAAATTGATGATTTACAAGTACCCCTAAGACCCCTATTTATACTAGTGTCACCCCCCCATATTTTCATAATTACATTAGAATTCTTAATACCAAGCCAGTGTTCAACTTTCTGAATTGTACTCAATTTCAAAATTATGCTAATAATCTGCCTGCTTAATTTACTTGTAAATCATATTGAAATTTGCTGAGAAAATAAGCTTTCCAATTTTAGATTGAATTAAGCTGTTGGACTGTGACCTGATTTAAGAGAAACTACGAGACGCTGATTGCTGGGTTGGGCCAATATTTGTACTTCAATTGCATTATCTTGATCTTCGACTCTTGTTGCTCGCTTTCGACACTCATTATTAATCATTATTTCCTATAAAATCACATAAACCATACAAAACCAAAAAATGATCCCGATTACGAATAAAAACTAAGTGATTAGAAACATTTAAATGGACCCTTTTGGAGCCCAAACATGTAACTAGTTGTAACTTCTCTTAGTTAGGGTGCTTCTTTTTTATATATTATCAGTTTTAACATTTATATATATTATTAGTTCACAAAAAGTCATTTTATATTTTGTAATTTATTTATCAATTTTTTAAAAAAAATAGATGTGAAATAATTTTTATATACGACAGAAATTCCAATAGAAAAGCCTATTGGAAATTACCAGCGGAAATGAACGGGCTTTCCACCGTTGGCGCGAAATAAGGCTTCCGCCATGTCCGTTGGATATCCCGTCCAACTTTGCACGGTTAGGTTGTCTTCTCTACTTTTGAGTATGAATTGTCTTACGAGGAGTGTTATTTTGTAAGTGGTGTATGTATCACATCAGGTCTCATTTTCAAACTTTTTTTTTTTTTGAGTTTATCAATTTAAAAAACCAAAAACAAAAGTATGTCATGAAATCAAATAAGGAATTACTATCAACACTTAGTCAATACCGAGTCTGAGACACTAATCAACATTCTAAATTCTAATGCACTAAATTTTACTTATTGTTCACTTTCATTCTCAAAAGTTGTTGCTCTAAACCATATAAGGGTGTGTTTAGTAAAACTAGTTTTTTAATTTTTTTTTCTTTATAATAGTTATCTGTATACTAATTATTATTCGTTTGATGAGTGGTTAACTATCACCAACTACTACTTAATAATTAATTGTTTAACAAATAAAGGACCATGTATTACAAATTGATGATTCCATCAACTTAAAGTCAAATTACATATTAAGGGATATCTGCGACGCCTCCCTAATTATGCTAAAAAAGACAGTAGACCTACACAGCTAATGCCACACAAAAGATGATCTGCACATTATGGAGCAAGGTGACAATTACATGTCGTAAACGTTGTTTGACTGGCAAAGTTGACTCCACTAAAACTTCCGCATTCTACCAACCCCTTCGCCTGGCGCCTGCCCACTTGCAAGGCGCCCTCTCAGTCACACAGGAGACCTTTAGGTTGCACTGTCCTATTCCTTGTAGGTGTTATAAATATTTTAGATTTGCTATGTTATTGGTTAATATCTGAATAAATTATGTCTATATGAATACTAGTTATCTCAATTAGTAAAATTTTTGAGAGGAGTTGTTAAAGTACTCTGTTGGGAAGCCGCCTATATCAACTTCTACACCCTATTTGGGGGAAAAAATCCATAAGTTTATGTAATTTAGACCACGAAACAAAATTGCACACATTCTACAAAGTTAATTTTAAACCACTAGCTAGTTATCAGTACTTAGAAATTAGATATGCTAGTACCCGTAAATAAATGGTCAAATAAAATTTATTTTCACTAGATTCTCAATATACTTTTTTTTTCAATTGATACGAGAATATTAGGATAGGTGGAGTATTAGTTTTAATTAAACCTCAATTAAGAATGAGATGGTGTTAACCATATAATATCGTAGAGAGGCCCTCCAATAAAAGGACTCAGAATTCAAACTTTAACATTTTCATGTTGATCAGTTGTTATGTCTATTATGAGATGGGTCTTTTACAATGTACATGTTTCAAGACTTAAGACTTTTTTCTTTTTTTTGGGGGGGCAATGGCAAGCGGGCCTAGCCTATCAAGCCCCTATTTTAGGGGTACACAATAGACCTTAACAGGCCAAGGGATAAGGGGTGCCAAAATTTGAGCACAAAGTCCGGGAACCAGGCCCACCGCAAATTCCATGTATAAAGCACAATTTGCCCCCCCGGATTCGAACCTGGGAGGGGTAGTTGGACAAGGCAACTCCCAGCCACACAGGCTGGGAGCTCTTCGGCAGACTTAAGACATAAGAATGAGAGACACGTGAGAGTATACATTGATATTATCTTTTGGAGTTTCAACCATCAGAGTTTTACCAGCCACTCGCACGCGTTCCGGTAGGGGGCCCGTGTTCCACATTAACTGGAACTTTACAATTCCACCCCATGCAAGATGCGAGGCAACACGCCCAGCGTCCTTGCCCCCATTCCACTTTTTTGGTCTTCTTTTGATTTTTATTTGTTTTTCCTTTTTTTCCTAATTAAAAAAATATTATTTAAGTATTTAAAAAAATTGTGTGCCATAAAGTAGGTTGATAAAAAATATTTTGTTATGTAATTTAAGTTGGTGTTCCATTGGTTGGAAAAGTAATACAATACAAGTTTCAAAAAGTTGAAACTTTTGTTGATGTGATATGCCTGATTTCAAAAAATTGAAACTCATGCAGTCATGCTGAGAATGCTCTTGGAACAACCGTCCGAAGCTGAAAGTTTGGTGCAATTCATTTAATTTAGCGCTGAGTAGCTGATAGTCAATTTAGTTAATATGCCTGCATATACTTCTCACGGATCCCTTTGAAAAATGTTTTTGAAAAAAGAACGTAAGTTTAGTGTTAATACATAGTTATTCGAATACCACTATGCATAAATGTCCTCAAAATTAAAATCATAAAATAAACCCTGCTCTCAATTCCAAGAATATCATTCCCTTTCCTTCCTGATAGACCTGGCAAAATTGACCCGAGATTCGAAATTCAACCCGGGCCCATACCCGACCCCACCCACTCGAAAGTGAACCCGAAATCCGAATTGACCCGACCCGAAATTTTTTACAAAATTGCTTATTTTTTCATGACAAGCGTATTGAACCAAAGATCAGTTGACCTGAACTCGACCCGAGCCGAAGTTCAGCCGAGCTAAGTTGAACAGACCCAAAATATCACGTAATCCAAAACATGACATGACCCAAACTTAACCCAACTAGACCTGGCCAAAACTAACCCGAGATCCGAAACCCAAATCGAATGATCCGGATCCATACCCGAACCGACACCCGAAATGGGAAGAACCGATTTGGACCCGACTGCCCGAAGTAAACAGATCCATGACTGAGTGAAACCCGAAATGACTCACACCCGAAATGACCCGACCCAATTCAAACCCGATTCATAGTGACACGACCAGAAGTGAACCGAAAATGGACAACCCAAACCCTAACTGAACCATATCTGATCCTAAAACCGATCCAATTTTTACCCGACTCAATTTTACGCAGATAAGTAATAACTTTTTTTAGGAAAATTTTGAATTTTTCAAACTCAATTAGTTGAGTTTAGGTGGGAAAAGAAAAACAACTTAAGAGAAAATTTTTACAAATAAAATCAATAAAAACTTAAGAGGAAAAAATAAAATAGTTGATAGTTTTAAGTTTTTAATTTGATAGATATGTAGTAAAAATATAAGAGAAAAAATATTGTCACAATAGGAATTAAGAAAAGATAAGTGTAATTAACAATTTATTAAACATATTAGGATCTAGCAATCCTATTTTACTTTTTAATTCACTTGATAACTTAATGCAATGCATACTATGATCATATATTTATAATATCATTTTGTGACTAATGTTAAAAATTCTGCACTATTGATTTACGATTCTAAATTATCTTCATAACATGTTTAATTCTACAAAATCATATTTAAGAATGTATCTTGCATATGATCTCATAATAATGTGACTCATTTAAATTTTGGACAATTAAATTATAACTCTTGAGTTTTGACAACAAGCATTTACAATCATATAAACGTAATACTAATTGACACATACTCATATGTTGCCGTTACTTTTTAGTTTTGACTCATTGAGCAAATGCAGATTAAGTTGTTAATTTCACAAAGACAAATTTTAAAATTTTAATGTATGATCACTTAACGAGCTATCAAAGAATATTGATTCGATTATTAAAAATGTTGACTTGAACAAACCTGTTTCTATTTACCAACTCCAAATATGACAAACATGAGTTATAAACCAACACCGGGGTCTAAATTAAAATTTCGCTATTTTCTTTCTTTTTTTCTTTCATTTTTCAAGGTATATTTTGATATTGGGCCTTACAAATGAGACAATTGACAAATAATTTGCATTAGGTTGGTCCACTTATTTTGCATCATGTGAACTCAACTGACATGATTAAAACTTGACTTAATGACGGATAATTTTTTGGATAATTTTACGGCACATTTGATATAGGGTTAGGGATAAGTTGTATACTTGTATTTGTAATTTACCAGCTTTCTTAGTAAATTTAGAACTAACCTCATACAATTATCCATTATATATATATATATATATATATGTATATATATATATATATATATATATATATATATATATATATATATATAATATTATATATATGTATATGTATATATATATATATGTATATATATATATATATATATATATATATATATATATATATATGTATATATATATCTATATATATATAGTATATATATATATATATATATATATATAATATATATATATGTATATATATATATATGTGTGTGTGTGTGTATGTATGTATGTACATATACATACATTTAATGTATAACCAGTTAATTATTAACGTATGAATTAAAAGAGAAATCTAAAATAAATGGGTTTTTCTAATTAAACAATTTTTATCTTTTAAATACATTTCAAGAGTAAAGAACTAAAGATGGCTACATTAAAAACATACAATGATTCGAAATTAAGCCAACTTGATTTATACCCGATCCAAATTACACTTGACCCATACCCGATCCGAACCGAGCTATTATAGACAACCCGAAACAGATCCGACCCGAATTCCACCCAAACCGCCGTACCAACCTAAACATGGTACCCGTAAGTAACCCGAACCTAACCGAACCCGACCCGAAAGTGACCCAAACCTGAACCGAACCCAAATCCGACCCAAATATAGTTGACCTGAAAGTGACCCGAAACTAACTAAGACCCAATCCATACCTGATCCAAATGACCCATTTGCTAGATCTAAACCCATCCCATACCCGAACCAAATAACTCGTTTGTCAGGTTAAATTCTTGTGTTTTCCCTTCTTCTTTTAATTGGCCCGTGCCTTTTTTTTCATTATTATTTAGTCGTTGATTAAGATTTAAAGGAGAAAAGCCCAACACCAAATAAAACGTAAAAATGAGCTGAGTAGAACTACAAACATAAAAACTTGAAAATCTAATTGGCATGTGCCTTCGAAATATACGTGAAGTGTTTGGGAGTAGGAGTTGCAGACATCAAAAAATTGGCACAATACCAATAATCTGGAATTGGGGTCCTGCTTTGCGAACTTGACAATTAGCTGGAAAGTGGAAGCGTGTTGAACTTTTGTTTTGACCAACGCTTTGGAGGTAATTGCCTGGTCCCGGACTACAATCTTTCAAGGATCAGTTGATTGACAATTTGGTATGTCTCCATATCCTGTACAGTCTCGAGAGCTGGAAAGATTTTGACATCTCTCTTAATTATTTTTGTAAAATTTACCAAATGACATTCTTCAAAATAACACTTATTAGTTGGTGAGTTTTTTACTTAGAAGTGTTATTCCTGTCTGGAACAATTTTTAGAGGGTCGTCTCATGTCCATCCGTAATGACTGAATTGCCCTTAATGAAGTCTTAGCATTTAGGGGGAAAACTCAGCTGAACAAATACTTGGAGTATCTTAACTTATCAAAGAAGACTCTAAAAAAAAACATTACCCATTTCTGACCTTTTACAATTCGGTAATGGCAGGGCAAGAGGTCAGTGAAGACAGGTTATAAACTTAAGATGGGGAAGGAAGCTTGTATTGGTGTACCAAATATGTCATTTTTGCAAAGGAACGAAAGGGAATGAGGAGGTTAAGGGAGGGCGAGCATTGTGCATGTGGTGTGATTGCTAAGCTGAGGATTACTTCTTATTTGCATTGTACACAAGTACGTGAGTTAATTAGCTATGTAATTTGTGTGCATGAATTTCATTTCTAAAATGCGGGATGTGGAGATTTTAGGAGTTTGTACTGTTGTTGTAGGAGGGTGGGATTGATGTGAGATTAGGTTGTGAGTATTAACGTTGGAGATGTGGAGTCCGTTTAACTGTGGTTAGTTAGGGCTTTGACTGAATTGATGTTTGAAATTGTAGTGATAGTGTGGTTGTGTTGTTGAGTCTATGATGCATATGATCCGAGAGCACTTGTTTGATACACATGTGCTCATTTGTGCTGGTTAACCCGGATATCTATCTTAAATAACTCGAGTTTAAATAGTGGTTAATCTAGTTATCTGAACTAAATAACCCAGATTAATCATTGGACGAGTTGTGGTTGTAAATGTAGTGTGGAGTTATGATCTCTACTAATAGATATATGTAGAATGCTTGTAACTGATGTGTACAGGTGTAGTTAAGTCGGCGAAGGTGTTCATATCTTCATTTGCACGGGGTAACCCATAATAGCGGATTGAATAACCCAGGATATAGTGGTAGATAGCCCAAATATTTGTATTGAATAACCCGGGTTATTAGCGGGACAAGTAAATGGATAATGAACTATCATCTGTGTGCACAGGAAAAACTTAGGAAATACAGGATCATGTGCTAGTTTTAGTGATGAATTGAGTTTGGTGTTTGTTATAGCCCAAGTTAGTGCTATATGAGAAGTCAAAATCAGATATGTTAGGGTATGAAGGTGGTATATATTTAGTGTGTAAAATTGATGCTAACAAACATGTGTGGCTTTGCAGGTAATTGTTATTGTAGACCATAATGAAAGGATAAAATGTCGCTGTAGGAGGGGCTTGTGGCAAGGAGATGACTTTGTATATATGTTGGGGAGGTTTTCTAGAAGAAGTTCTTGCAAGGGAAGTTATGTTACAAGCGGGGGATGAAAGACTGTGTGTGGGTGAAGGAGAACATGGATGTGGTTGAAGTGTTGCGATTAGTGAAGAAGGCAATGGGGAAGGGTATAAGGGCTCAGCTGATAAGATATAGTTTGAAGTGTAATCGAATGGAGTTGTTGCTAGTAGGAAGTTGATGAAGTGCAACGATGAATACGCGCACCTTTATGTGGTAGGAAGTGAAGGTCCATATGTGGGACAGTTACATGAGAATGAAGCGTACAAAGGGCAGTGGGGGTGGTTCTAGTGATTGTGGGTGGGGTGGAGCAACTATAGATGCTGCAGATGATGTTGTTCGTGGTGTGGATAGGAGAGTGCTTATGCAGCAGGTCCCAAGGTAAGAAGCATTGTTGTAGATAAGAATGTAGCTGTGGGTGGAAATTTATAGTGGTTACAAATAATGATTGATCATATGTAAAATTTTTGTTAATCCGCAGGAATGCCGCTGAAGGTAATACAGAAGAAGGTGATGAAGTTGACGAACCTGGTGTGGTGAAGGAATGTATGAACGCGATAAGCAACAGTGTATTACATGCAGCACTAACTTACAGTATCCCAGAATAGGGTGATGAATAACCTAGGTTGATATTTAGGGAGGGAGACATGCATTCAGTAGGTTGTAAGTAATGTAGATACTTACAGTATCATAGAATTGGGTGGTGGATAACCTAGGTTGTACACAGTGAATGAATATCGGTGGTAGTGAGGTAGTGAAGGTAAGGAGTCAACTGTGGTATAATTTGTGCAATTAGTTAGTTGTTAGAGTAGTAAGGAGTCAACCATGATTCCAGGAGAGTAAACTGTTTTCGTGAATTGTTGTGCCCTATGTATCTCAAAAGTTGCAATTGTGTAATTTGGGTTAAACAGTGAGTATGGTTGTTAATTGGTATGCATAATGTGAGTTTCCAAAAAATTACAATTGTACATCCCAGGTGAAACACTCATTAGGTGTATGTGAATTGTTTCTGAAATGTGAGTATCCAAGAAATTGTAATTGTATATCTCAGGGTAAACAGTAACTGGTTATGTGAACTGTGTTTATAAATGTATCACATAAATGCTAATTTTTAAGTCCCATGGTAAACACTAAGTAGGTATAAAAATTAATTTTCCTGTATCGTAATATCCCAATACGTGGAATTGTATATCTCAGGGTAAATGCTACATAGTTATGTGAATTGATTGTTATAAATAGTAGTATCTCAGAAGATATAATTGTATATCCCATGGTACAGACTAAATTATATCCATAATGTATCCCAGAAATTGTAATTTTATATCCAATGGTAAACACTAAATAGGTATGTGAATTGTGTTCCCAAAATATTTAACTGAAAATTGTATCCTTCAAGGTGAACACTAAATAGATATGTGAGTTGATTTTGCTGAGTAAGAGTATTCTATAATGGTATGTAAATTGTTTGCATAATGAGGATATCCTAAAAATAGGAATTTTGTAACTCAGGTTAAACACTCATTACATGCAACATTAACAATCACTTTCATCCATAGACAGTCTTCCCAACCTCCATTGTAACACAACTTGCCCCAGCACTTTCCTTTGAAAAACCTTCCCAGCAAATATACAAAGTCATCTCCCTAGTACAACCCCCTCCTGCAACGGAAGTTTGTCCTTCCATTATACTCCATACTAACAATTACTTGTAAATGCATACATATTTGTCAGTACCAATTCCACACACTAAATATGCATCACCTTTACACCCTAACAAATCTGATTCTAGCTTCTCATACAGCACTAACCTGGGTTATAACAAACACATCTATTACATGCAACACAAACTCTACAATTATACTAGCACAACACACTACACGTTGACAATTATCTTAGGTTATTCAATACACATTTATGGGTTACCCACTGTAAATGAAGATATTAACGCCATCAACGACTAATTATATTATACATGTTCACAGCAATTACAAGAATTTTACAAACACATCTATTACTACAGAGTAGAGTCTTATACTGTATTTACAACCACAACTCGTCTAACAGTTGATCCGGTTTATTCAATACAGATATACAGGTTAACCACTACTATATCTAGATTCTTCGATATGCATTTACGCATTACCCACTACAAATGAAGATATTAATAATATCACTAACTATATTATACCTGTCTACAGCTATTACAAGCATTCTACAAAACACATCTATTACTAGAGAGCATAACCTCATAGTACATGTGCAACTACAACTCGTCCAAAGGTTAACCCGGGTTATTCGATGCAGATATTCGGATTAACCATAACTATATCCTAGGTTATTCAATACACATTTACGGGTTCGCCACTGCAAATGACGATATTAATACCAACATCGACTAACTATATCAGACATGTCCACGGCAACTACAAGTATTTTACAAACATTATTACAGAACAGAAGCTCAAACTACATTTACAAGTACAACTCGTCCAATTGTTAATTTGGGTTATTTAATATAGATATCCGGGTTAACCACTACAAATGAGCACATGCATATCAAATAAGCAACCTCGGAGCACATACAACACAAACTCAACAATACAACCACACTACCACTACAATTACAGACATCAATTCAATCCAAACCCTAACTAACTATAGTCAAACGAACCCCACATCTCCAATGTCAATATCCACAACATAATCCTACACTAATGCCACCTTTCGACAACAACAGTACAACCCCCCTAAATCTCCATATTCCCCCCGTTCAGAAATAAAATTCAAATTATGTAACCATTTAACTTACTTACCTGTGTACAATGCAAACAAGAAGTAACAACCACACCACATGTACACTGCTCATCCTCCACTTCCTTAACAGCTTTCACAGCCTACTTTCATTCAATTGCGCAACCCTTTTCCAACCCTCCATCCTCCCTCAATCCCTTAATTTCGTTTCGATCCTTCGCAAATAAGACATATTTGGTATATCAATACAACCTCTCTGCCCCATTTTAAGTTTATAACCCGCCCTCACCCACATGCTGCGTTGCAATTATCGAATTGTAAGAGTTAAGGTGAATTAGGTGGTCTTCGTTTTGGGGGTCTTCTTTACCAAGATAAGAAATCTTAGCTACTTCTTTAGTTGAGCTTTCTCCCCCAATTGCTAAAACTTTATTAAAAGCACAACAGTAATTACTAGTGATCATGACATGGTCAAAACTCCAGACAAAAATAACACTTCTAAATAACAAGTCTAACGGTATTATTTTAAACAACACCACGGGTAAATGTTTCATTATTTTTCTTCCCGAACAGGTGATTGTTGAGCATTTACAATTAATTGCCAATATTATATTGTTTTACTTTGATCAAACAATGGTTTGATCGAATAATGGCGAACTTTAGCAGTCAATCAAGCTCGCCACTATGGTTATTGATTACATTAGGCATTCAATTTTGCCACCAGGTGGGCCCACAGCAAATTGTCCAGTTAATCATGTCTTACACTTCATACTATTCAAACAACTAAGAATGAAAATATTTACAAAATTTTATGATGTCAGTTTTATAAACCAATGATTCACCTATTTGATTATTTATATTCCGTTGTCTAATTGGATGTTAACCTTACGTCCCTTATGGAATAGAAGAAGCTAGACCTGGTAGAAATTGGTCCGGTCTGAAAATTCGATCCGAACATGTCCGAAAGTTTTGAATTCTGAACATGATTTTTTCGACCCGAATCCGAAATAAATCGAACCTAAAAAACCCATAAATTTTTGGGTCAAACCCGATCCGAATCTGTGCTCGTCCGCTCGACCTAAATATTATATACTTACTTTTTATTTTCTTTAATTTTTTCCTCTTAACAATAATATTTTTTATTATAACGAATCATTTAGAGAGACGTTATATAATTATCACATTCCTTCGTAAATTATATAATGGTTCCATTTTTTCCCATAAAATAATGTCATATACAACTTATAAATGATACAATTTTAGAAAATGGCCATGAAACAACTCTAATATTAAAAAAATAATTTAGAATTAGCTAAGTATTGAAAACGTGCGAGTCATACCATTATATTCTTGATAAAATGAATACGCCTCATCGTATTTTAAATAAAATTATTCTATAATAATCTAATATTTTGATTTTATAATTAATATATAATTATAATATCTTGCGCTTTATATAATATTCTTTCGTTTGGATCCCTTCTAATTGGTCTCAAATTTGATGCAGTGTGGGCAATGGACCAACTTATGTTCGTGTTAGGATCAACATACTAATAAAACATGCTTGATTAGGTAGTGCCGGGTTAATTAATGAAACATTAATTATTAAACGAGCTATTAATAGGTCGAACCGCTCTGACTCGTTCATATGATTTAGATGAGTCGACCCATACATGACCCGATCAATTATTAATATTTTAATATACAGATCAACCCATTCAAACGTGACTCATTGTCCACCTGCACATAAATTTCATATATCATGTTGAAAAGTTTGGATATTTTTGATATTTTTTGAAAAAATTACAATTACAATGCTTGTTCATTAAATACAAACAATTTTAAGTAATAAACATGCCCAATTTTTGATTTTGACAAAAAAAATAATTCACTAAAAAGGCATTTTAAACCCGTTGAGTTGATTAGAAACCCGTAAAATCGAAATATACATGCCCGTCTTTTACCCAAACTCAAAATACACCCGATCCGTATTTTACCGAACCGAATACACCCGATCCTTGTTTGATGCTCCTGCCCGAATTGATAGGTCTAGAAGAAGCTCATTTGTTTTATGAGAAGTATATCTTCTATGAGGCCATTTACGTTAAAAAAAAAAAAAAACTTGAAATACGAGAATAGAATACCTCATGTGATGCATATGACATTTTGGCAAACACCCATGATCATAAGAATTTGGCCCTGTTTGGTAAAGAACTTTTTGGGACTAAAAAGAACTTTTTGGGATATTAACTGTTTGACCTTAGTCAAAAAACTCTTTAAGGTATTTGGTGAAATAGTTTTTTGTATTAACTTTTTGTACCCAAAAAACTAATTTGCAGAAGCTTTTTATTATTTAATATCAAAATTATCATATTATCCATTTCTTTTTATCAAAATTACATTCAATGATATTCAAAACAAAACCCCCACTCTTTTGCTAATATTCATTCATTCATTTTGCTTGCTCTACTTCTTTCTCTTCTCCATTCCCCTCCTCCTTTAACTCAAGCAGTCATAGAAGGAGGCCATCCATGAGAATTTGTACACAAAAAGTTAATGATTTTAATTTAAATATTTTTTATTTTAATAAATAATGTAGGTTAATTAGTCTTTCGAGATGTACAATGTTCTAAATATTATTATGTCATATAAATTTCAATTATTACTAAAAAGGAAATCAAGTTGACGTTAAGAAAACATATTGTGACAATAAATATCAAATTAGGGTGAAGATATAAATGTAATTCTAAATATTTCATAAGTCATAATTTATAATTCATAATTCATGTTGGAAAAAAATAAGTATGTAATAAAAAATAATTATATTGTTAAAAAATAATGAAATTATGGTATGGACAAAAGTGAAATTTTACCAAGTAACCTTGTTAGAAACAGCTAATTTTACCAAACATCTTTTTTAGAAATAGTTAATATAATCAGTTAAATCAAACAGTTGATACAATCAACTAACAGCTAACAGCTAATATAATCAATTAACAGCTAACATTTAACAGTCGATTGTCAAATATGGCCAAATAATTTTTAAAATTGCCTTGAATGCTAATTTCTAAAAAAGCAAAAAGGTGCGTATGAAAATCAATGTTGCATAAACAATTTTGTTATAACATATTAACAATTTGTACAGAGGTGTGCTGTGCACATAATCTTAAAAATATAATGCAGCTTCTTTAAGTAAACGAATATCATATAGTAACTTTTGTTAATTTTTTTAGTATGAGATGTTGTTACTTTTCTAAGAGGGTGCTCATTTTCAATTTGTCTATGTTTTGTGACCTAATTTTATTTTTCCGATATCTTTCGTATCAATTAAAATCTCAATGATTGATGAATATTCATGAGGGTAGACACTAATTGAGCATCATTGATTTCTCGGCTCCAAAACAATTACGGAATCTTATCAAATAACCAAATAAACATGCATACAAGGCATTCATTCAGTTATGATGTGCGACTATGCGAGTGCGCGACGCATGGCTTGGTACTGTCAACTGCCTCCGCCACGCCTATCCACAACACTTTTTTCCCATTAATTTCTCATTGCTTCCCGTGACTCATGGGGAATGATGATTGACCAATGATCTATCGTTGGCCACATTAACTTGTTCGTCTCAGGGGGGGGGGGTGCAGCTCACTATTTGTAACACAGAGGCCCTTTTTTGTTTTTTTTTTGGGGGGGGTATAGAACCTCATCTGATTCGGCCAAGCAATAAAGATATTATTATATTTTAATTTATATTAAAAGATTATCTTATATTGTTGAAAACTTGGAATATAAATGATAATGAGTTCTCCCATGTTGACAAATTAAGAAGCATGAAATACATATATATATATATATATATATATATATATATATATATATATATATATATATAAGGTAGTAAATGATGTTATCAATTGTTAGTTAATTTTGTGTTAGAACTTCACTTGTTCTTATATACATTGCTTTTATTGGAGACTCAATTACTTTAAAATTTAATAATATAATAGTCAATAAATGAATATGTAGTGAACTAGAGTCAATTGGCCCAATCAAATACATGTTTGATCCTCACTTTCAGTATAAAACCTTATTGATAGGCAATTTATAAGAACCCCATAAACGTTCATTGTTTATAATGAATTGATAATTATAAGTAGTCTCACTCACAATGAGACCATGTTATTTGATATCTGTGAACATGAATGCACCTGTGCAAACGTATAATCAAATGTACAAAGAATGATTTGGGTGTAATTTAAATACAAATACATTTTGTGAACCGTGTCACTTTACAGATTTTCTTTTTTTTGGGGGGCATACACAAAGATCAATATATGTGAGATTTAATTTAAATTAAGATTCTTCAAAGATTTTATTAATTGAGTTAACTGGGCTTACACTAACTGGGCGTACACTTTCCAATACTACTTTGCCAATGAAATTAATGAATGGCACGTACACCCAAAAAAAAAAAAGAAATAGATGACATAGATCTCTAGGTTTGATAACTCATATTTATACATGAATTTGCTCTCTATTTTACCAACTTTTTAGTCCTTGAAATATACTTTTATGGAAGAATAATGCATAATATATATGATTTTCAGGAGAGAAAAACCGTTGAATTCGGAGTTGGAGCTGAATAATTCGAAAAAATAACAATTGTGGTATAAAGCTTGAAGGCCCAAGAATTTGACCCAAAATCGTGTGGGCATGTCTTCCTTCTCTTCTCCAGCCCAAATGGCCTGATCAGCGGCCCCACCTGCCTGGCTCGTAGACGACCCAGCTCCATGCTCATTCCTGCAGCTCCTCCCTTGTCACTCCCCAACAGCCCAACGTGGCCCTGTCTTTGTGATTTCGCGGCCCAACACTCACCTCAGCTCCAAGCTCTCTCTTCCCTCTCTCCCTTCAGCATCCGTCTGAGCTGAGCACCAAGGCCCAGCAGTGGGGCCCAACCCAGCATCCCTTTGTCACTCTTTTTCTTCCTTAGGCCCTGTTCTTTTCGTAATTTAATCAACCCAACCTACACTCACCCACTCCTTCCCCCCTCTTTCCACTCCTTCCCACACTACCACTCCTTTCCACACTCACACACTCCTTCCCACACCTACATAAAACAACCATTTCTCATATTCTGAAAATTTTTATAATTTACATAATTGTGTGTACGAATAATCTGATAGCAATTATGAGCAGTTTTAATTTTTCGGATGTTATGCAACGGTTTTATTTTTTTGGTCATCGTTGGTTACGAGATATTTGTTGCAGGTTAGAAAGCGTATATGGCTGTTGCTGCGTATGTGACAGAATAATTTTCCGTACATCGTAATCCATGACAGAAGTTGCAGATGTTTTTTTTTTTCTACGTATAATTTTTTGACATTGATCGTAATTCGTGATAGAAAGTGTAGATGTATTGTAGTTGACATTATTTTTAGAAATTTTATGTAACTTGAAATTTTTATATTTTTATATTTTTTATTTTGTTTATTTTTTATTTTTTTATTTTTGTATTTTTTTATTTTTGTATTTTTTGTTTTTATTTTTGTATCTTTGTGTCTTTTATTTTTTATTTTTATTTTTATTTTTATTTTTTAATTTTCAATTTTTTATTTATTATTTATTTCTATTTCTATTTTTTATTTTTTATTTTTTATTTTTAACTTTTTAATTTTTGTATTTATTTTTATTTTTTAATTTTTAATTTTTTAAATTTTTAATTTTTAAATTTTTTGTATTTATTTTTATTTTTTATTTTTTTAATTTTTTGTATTTATTTTTTATTTTTTATTTTGTTGTATTTATTTTTTATTTTTCATTTTTTATTCCAGAAAAACAACCAATGGAAAATTCCAAAAAAATAAAAAATTAAAAAATTAAAAAAATAAGAAAATAAGAAAATAAAAAATAAATACAAAAAAATTAAAACTAAAAAAACTTAAAAATTTAAGCAAAAAATAAAAAAAATTAAAAATTTAAGTAAAATAAAATAAAATAATAAATAATAAAAATAAAAAATAAAAAATACAATAATACAATAATACAAAAATAAAAAATAAAAAATAAAAAATAAACAAAATAAAAAGAACAAAAAAGAATAAACAAAAATAAAAAATTTCGTCATCATTAATTGCTATTACAATAAAATCATCACATTATAAAACAAAAAAGTATTAATAATCAATACTTCAACTTCATTCAACTACATTCAACTTTCACCCACACTTACTCACTCCTTCCCACACTTAAAAAAAATACCACACTCACCCACTCCTTCCCCCTTTTCCCGCACTCACCCATCCCACATCTATTATTTCCCACTGAAAAAAACAGGGCCTCAATCTATGCCTGCCCAAGCGCGCCTCCACCCAGGCAGTGGCCCAAACGCCCTAGCAGCCAAATTTCTCTTTTTTGTGAGCACCCCCAGTGACCTAGTTTAAGCTAATTAATTAATATTAATTTTAATTTACGATAGCCTTTTCTTATGTACTATAATTTATAACAGTTAAGAATTAATTAAAATCAATTATTCACTAATTATTAGGCATCAAAAGGTGTTAAATTTTTACTATAAAAAGGGGTTAATGTTGGATCCATTCATTTATCCACTCATCCAAGTATCCAAGCGTTCTTCTATTCTCTCATCTTTCATCTTTTAATTTTTTTTAAAGAGAATCTTTGTACGACAACCATCTTGGGTTGAGGAGTTTCAAAGAAAATAAACTTTATTAGCTATTTTTCTCTTTTCTCCTCACCTCATTTGTGTGTCAAATTTGAGAGTTTACACTTAATTTTATAGTTTTGTGTAATTGAGTATCTAAGTTTGGACATAAAAAGTGAAATATACCAATATTAAGAGATAATTAGACCAACTTCAATGGTGTTTTCACAAACTATAGTTGGCTAGCTACTCATACCTAAGATTAAGATGGATCTTTGATGATAATATTGTTTTGCTGATTTCTTTTGGGTATTTTTGTCCCTTTAATTGCATAAAGTTTGAGTTTATACTTGATCTTAACCTATTCATGCAAATTATTACTATTGTTTATGCATGTGGATTATAATAGTTTAATTTATTATCTCAAATAAATATTAGAACTTGTAGGCTAATATGATATTATGCAATTGGGTTTAAAATTATTATTGTGAAAATTGAATAATTTATACTAGAAATTAGATGATTTACATCTAAAAAGAATGATTCATGCTAAATCACTAGAAAAATAATCTCATTTGATAATTATAATCATCTTTCCAATTTATGGCATAATGCTTGTACCTTATGTTGAACAAGAGACAAATTGAACCCCCATTTGAGTTAGTAATTCAACATTCTTGTCATTGGTGAAATCCAAAATCCAAAATCTTTCTCCTATTTGATTTCTCTCCACTTTCTTGACGGATTTATTCTTCTTTTGTTTCTTTGATTCAAATTGATACTTAAACTCTTATCGTGAATTAATCTTTATCATTGGAAAAGTTAAATTGAAAATCACTATTATTTCTCATGGGATCGATACTCTATACTTTCTAGTCTACAGTTAACTTTGTGCATTTGTATATAAAAAGAATTTTTAAAACTATACATGGAATCCATATCAGATTGATGACTAGCATATGAATATTTTGCATGCTACATCTTTTAGGGCGCTCGAAAGCATTGAAAATTTTTCGAGCTTAGTCTCAAATTGGATGCTATCTTAGCTGTTGGTTGATATTAAGTTGTCAACGTAATTATCGATTGTAATTTAAGTCATATTTGTGGGTTGATGGAGGATGATGGCTGATGGATGTGATTTGGCTGATGGCTTATAGGCTTATTGATGATGAGGCAGCTTGTAGACTTACAGCTACCAGTGAGACTGATGGGGTGATTTTTGTTTATTTAGGCCTGTGGTGTATATCTTCACTTTTGCATTTAATGTTACATTTGAGTTCATATTAAAGTAGGATGCTGCGTTTTACTTTAGATCATGTTCTTTTCAACTCCACATAAAGACTTATCATGAATATTCAACAACTTCTATTATCATTGAACAACTATGAGTAATTGTTAGTATCATTTGGCAACTTTAACTAATTTAAGTGAGTTTCAACAATTCCCTTCTCCTGAAAAGCCTTAGCTTCCTTCTCTCCTCTTCGTTCTCTAGAAAATCCTAATTTCTTCTTCTTCCTTAAATGTCAACGTCAAGCTCGAATCTCTCCTTAACTAATGTTATTCCTAGTAGTTTTATGTTCTTTCCCCATTTGAAAGAGTCTCTTTGTATTGTCTTCTAATGGGTCGTATCTCTACTTCTTGGAGTGTTTCTGTCAGTTTCTTTTTGTATCGTTCTGCTTGAATGAACCGAATTGTTAATTGATTGCTAGGCCGATTTACGACAGACATTTATACATCAAATTTGGAGAACTAAAATAGATAAATCATTTTGATAAAACAACTGCATGAGATTTGCAAATCGACAAATCTCCTTGTTAGATGTTGCATTATAAGGTACCAATTGAGAAGAATATTTTGTTCAGAAGAGTTTCAATTAGTTTTTTCATTGAAAGTTTTATTTTGCTATTTTAATTATGAATTTTCTTGAGCATAATGCTAATTGTTGATGTTGTATTGCTTTCAATTATGAATTCATCCTTTACTTTGAAAAGAGGGGGGGGACTTTCAACAACTTTCAGTAACTTTCAACACTACTAAGTGCTTAAAATATGTAGTTATATTTTCTTTAACCATTCAAAAATTTCTAGTAACTTTCAGCAACTTTAGCACCATTTAACAATGTTCAACAATTTTGAATAACTTTTATTGGTTTTATTAATTATGAATAACTTTCAATAATAAGTCTCAATACATATGTTTGGTAAGTCGAAAAGAATATGCTCTTAACATAAAATTTTGACTATACCTCATAGATAGGGGAGATATATTGACTAAACTTAATTTTTTTTTATATATTTATGTCTGGTCTTTGTAGGTTATTTAACGATTAAAACGATATGTATAGCAATAGCTTTCACGCATCATGCATGCATTTTTGTTTGAAAAAAGAAGAATATGAAACATGAAAATAAAAAATCACATCTAATCATTGGATTAACTTGCGTATCCTAATCCAGGTCCCTAATAGACTTTAGATACTTTGACTGTTAAACTTGAATTGCCAATGTTGACATTCAGTAATTAAGTTGGCGCTGGACTACCATTTCTAGCAACAATTAGTACTTTAATTACTGTTTTTGAAAAGTAATAAAAATAACTTTTGGCATTTAAAGTATTATTTTCAAGCTTTTTGTTTTTAAAACAACCTTAATTAATATTGCATTTAGCAAATTACTAATTACCTTTTTATTCATCTAAATTTATTAAGTAATATAAAGGCTATACTCATTTATTTCGTTTTCTTAAACTATTGACTAGAGCCCCAAGGCAACCAACCCCGCACCATTCCCCAAATAGTGGCAGGTAGAGTATTCCGACCTAAGATCGAACTTGGATAAGGATTGAGGAGATCGATAAGCGGACAACCCTGCCGAACTGGCTGTCGCCATTTCGTCATACTAGCAGTCAATGTAATGACTTACTACTATCGGCTGCTGAAGATGATTGTATCATGAGATGGATATAAAGACAACGATTGCAATTATAGCTGACGAAAAATATTCCGATTTGAATACCTAAATTTTGCTGACTAAAAAAATCAGGTACGGTGATGAATTTTTCATCTGAATTTTGAATCTGGACACAACAATTTTTATATTTTTATTGTCTAAACCAGATTTTGACCTGAATTCAACCTTGTCTGAATTGTCCGACCCTGAAAAACAGGTATTGAATATCAATTTCTTATTTGAATTTTGACATTATCCAATTTGTCTGATTTGAATCCGATCCGAATCTAGATTTTTGCCAACGCTAACTGAATTGTGAACAAAAAGAAGTCGCTATTGCTCTTTTGAAGGAAAAAAATTATCGCAAAAGAAATAAGGGCGCCCACACACAGAGGGTATTAATATAGATTAGACTTGACAAATGGGTTATTCGGGTTGGGTCTTAATTCAGTTCGTGTCACTTTCAGGTCAACTATGTTCGGATCAGGTTTGGGTTCGGGTCACCTTCGGATGAACTATATTCGGGTCGAGTTCGGTTCGGTTCGGAGCGGGTGAAGTTGGTGTCATTTACGGGTACCATATTCGGGTCGGTATGGGTTCGGTTCGGGTGAAATTTGGGTCGGATTTGTTTCAAATTGTTTATAATAGTTCGGTTCGGATCGGGTATATGTCAAGTGTAATTCGGGTCGGGTGGGATTCAATTCAATATTTGGGTCAATGTCGGATCAGGTGTAAATCGAATCAGGTATAAATCAAATCGGGTTAATTTCAAATCATTGTATAATTCCAATGTAGCCATCTTTAGTTCTTTACTCTTAATTGTATTTAAAAGATAAAAACTGTTTAATTAGACAAGCCCATTTATTCTATATTCCTCTTTTAATTCATACGTTAATGATTAATTAATTATACATTATATATATATATATATATCTTTACCCATATATATATAATTAATGGAAAATTATATGGGCTAAGTTCTAAATTTACTAAGAAAGTTTGTAAATTACAAATACAAGTATACAACCCATCTCTAACCCTATATCAAATGTGTCGCGCAATTATCCAAAAGATTATGTGTCTTTAAGCCAAGGTTCAAGCATCTCAATTGAGTTCATGCAATGACAAAATACGTGAACCAACACAACTCAGATCACTTGTGAATAGTCTCATTTGTGAGCTCTAATGTCAAAATATACCTTGAAAAATAAAAAAAAGAAAGAAAATAATGAAAATTTTATTTAGCCTCTGGTGTTGGTTTATAACTTCACGTTTGTCATATTTGGAGTTGGTAAATAGAAACAGGTTGGTTCAAGTCGATATTTTCAGTAATCGAATCAATGTTCTTTGATATCTCGTTAAGTAATCATACATCAACATTCAAAGATTTGTCTTTGTGAGATTAACAACTTAATCTGCATTTGCTCAATAAGTAAAAACTAAAAAGCAACGGCAATATATGTGTCAATTAGCATTACATTTATATGATTGTGAATGCTCGTTATCGAAACTTGAGACTTGGAATTTAATTGTCCAAAATTCAAAAGGGTCACGTTATTATGAGATCATATGCAACTATATATTCTTGGATATGATTTTGTAAAATTGAACATGTATTGAAGATGATTTAGAATAGCAGATCAGTAGTGCGGAATTGTTGACAATAGTCACAAAATGATATTATAAAATTATAATCATAGCGTGCATTGCATTAAGTCATTAAGTGAATTAAATATTAAAATAAGATTGCTAAATCCTAATAAGATTAATAAATTGTTAATTATACTTATCTTTTCTTAATTCCTATTATGACAAAATATTTTTTCTCTTATATTTTTGCTACATAACTATCAAATTAAAAACTTAAAACTATCGACTATTTTATTTTGTCCTCTTAAGTTTTTAATTGATTTCATTTGTAAAAATTCCATGTTAAGTTGTTTTTTTTTTCCCACCTAAACTCAACTAATTGAGTTTGAAAAATTCAAAATTTCCCCCAAAAGAGAAAAGCCTAAACCCCCCTTCCAACAAAAGGTTACTACTTATTCGAGTAAAATTGAGTCGGGCAAAAATCGGGTCAGTTTTAAATCGGGTATGGTTCGGTTCAGTTCGGGTTTGGGTTGTTCATTTTCGGTTCACTTTGAGTGGGATCACTACAGATTGAGTTTGAATTGGGTCAGGTCATTTCAGGTATGGGTCATTTCAATTCATCCTACAATTTGCGTTTCGTTCGGTTATGGATCGATTTACTTCAGGTGTTTTGGTCTAAATCGGTTCATTCCATTTCGGGTGTCGGTTCGGGTATGGTTCCGGGTCATTCGGTTTGGGTTTCGGGACTCGGGTCAATTTTGCTGGGTCTAATATAGATAATAATAATTATATAAAGATGGAACAAATTAACATCTTATGGTGCATTCAACTGAAGTGGGAAAAGCAGGAGTTTCGTTAATATTGGATCATAGACTAAACGGGTGGGGCATTGGGCTTTCATAATACTTCACTGTGATAATGGTTGGACTAAATTAAGTGCAATCATGGACTAAATGGGTGGGTCTAGAATGGGTTTCGCGGAATGATCTACTCTTATTCCACAACCAAAACTCACTTTTGATTGCACTCCCATGAATCTTGGGCCTATCCAAGCAGACTTCGTTCTAATTTAAGTTTTTGGTTAATAAGGTCTTTTAATTTCATAAATTAGTACAAAAAAAAAGATAATGGTTAGACATTTCAAAAATATGTTCTAATAATACTCCATCACTTAAATTTTAAAAGTAAAGTGATTTTGAAACTTAGAAATTTTTGTTAAGAGAAGTTTAATTTGAATTTTTTTGTTCGATTTGGACCCCAATAATTGAGTGATGTCATCATTAATCTAGCTAACAATACACTTGCCTTTGGTGTTGCCAGATTTCTCCCAAAGGGCCATATGAAATCATGAATTTAAGCTCTCTTATATCAATACCCTCTTCTGCAAAGCTATTGTAACAGGAGCAAGGCCATATGTCACGAGTTGATTTTTCACATAAACTCAAACACATGCAGCATTAGTAAGCATTAATGGTACTTGATTTAGACTTAAGAAGTTAAGTAAGCTCGCGCGCGCACAGACACACTCACACACACAAGGGAACTTGGTAAAGAAAATTACCACAAGAAAGTTTGGGAAATGCCTTGTATTATATTGCACTCAAATTGCCTGTTGTACAAATGAGCCTCCTTAGGGGTGTAAATATATTTTCACTTCCTCAATGTACGGTAGACATCAATCTGATCCAACAACTATTATCATATGTCCAAAATATTCATACAAATATCTAGGATACTACAAAAGCATAGAACCTTATGAAACTGTATGGAACACTCTAGAAAAGATTCTAGATAATCTAGGGAACTCTGGGGCATTCTAGAGCAGACCATGGCATCCTCCCCCACCTAATCTGGTGACATCCTCATTGCTTGCTTGTCCTAAAAAGCTTGGATTTGCTCCTTGAATTGCCATAGGTATTGGATGGGCTCCCAGCTAGCCTCGCTCTTCGGTGGTCCCTTTCGCTTGACAATGAGTTCATTTCTCGGTGGTTAGTTGGTGTTTCATATCACTCGATCGGGAATGATCTCCTTCACTTCCTTTTCATATTGGACTTTCATGTCGTTGGTTCCCATTGAGAGATGCCTCAACTTGGATCCACTTGGTCTCCATGATAAGGCTTGAGTAGGCTTACATGGAAGATGGGATTATACTTGATCTTTGGAAGCACTTCAATCTTCTATGCTTGTGTCCCCATCTGAATCTCCCCAAACCCCATGCAAGCGAGACAGCTGTTGTTGTTGTTATATGCTTGTGCCCGCACCTTCTTAAGGATGGGAAAAGGAGCCTTGTACTGCTGAATGGGACCCCTATGTCAACCACCTAACCGCGTGTGGATTTACATCTTGATAAGCATGAGATCCCAAACTTGGAATTGTCTTGAGCACCTCTTCTTATCGGCTCATTTCTTCATCTTCCTGGAGGCCTTCTCCAAGTAAGCTTGAGTCATGCCTACTTGATCGTTCCAATCCTTGGAAAACTTGTAAGCTGGTGGGCTTGGTCCTTTGTAACATGTCGTAAGTAAACACGGTGTCAATGGCTGTATAAGAATTGGGCAACATCAAGCAGCTCAATGTTGTTCGTTGGCACACATGTAGTGCCTCAAGTAAAGATCTAAGAGAGCATTGACCCTCTTAGGTCCTGTTTGATGAGAAAAAATAGAATGGAATGGAATCAAGGGATAATACCGAAGGGATGAAGGATAGAACTTGAATCCTAAACTCATGTGTTTGCAGAGAAAATGAATGAAATTAAGTTTCAATCCTTATTGTTTGATTGTAGATTACGGAATGGAATCAAATTTGTTTAATTTAAAAAAATAACAATGATTAATAATATCAACAATAACAATAATAGTAATACTAATGATAATGACAATAATAAACATTACTATTATGAATTATTATTATTATTAATATTAATAATAATTAATAATTAATAATTATTATTATTATTAACATTAAAAATAATTATTGTTAATATTATTATTAAGTAATATTAATAATTAATAATAATAATTTATATTTTATAATAATTATAATTATAATTATAATTATTAATAATTGTTAATGATAATAATTAATCATAATAATTATCAATATTAATAATAATTAATAATAATAATTACAAAAATAATCCTTATTAATACAAATAATAATCATAATAATTATTAATATTAATTTTAATATTGCTAATTACTATTAATTATAAATATTATTAATAATGATAATTAATAATAAAAATAATAATTAATATTATCATGATAATTATTAATATTGATATTGATATTAATATTAATATAATTAATTAATATTAATTATAAATATTATTATTAACATTAATTAATTAAAAAATAATACTTAATAATGATATTAATAATAATTATTATTACTAATAATAATTAAGAAGAATGATTATAATTATAATTACTAATTAATATTATTAATTATTATTAATTATAAATATTGAATATAATAATTAATAATAAAAATAATAACTATTAATCATAATTATAATTATTAGTAGTAATTAATAATTATAATCATAATTATTGTTATTAATCAGAATAATAATGATTAATGTTATCAGTAATAATTAGCAATTATAATTATAATTATTAATTTATATTAGTAATAATAATTAATAATAATTGTTAATGTTAATAATAATAATTATTATTAACATTAATATTAATAAATAATAATTATAACAACACTTATTATTAATATTATTATTAATTATATCATTAATGATAATAATAATAATTAATAATAATAATAATAATAATGATGATGATGATGATGATGATGATGATGATGATGATAATAATAATGATGATGATGATATGATGATGATGACGATGATGATGTTGATTCCAGAGGGTTGGGAACTTGAACCCCCTTGAAAATGGGAGGATTCAAGTTTCTTAAGATTGGGGAGAACTTGATACCCCTAGGTATCAAGTTTCATCCCCTTAAAGTGCTCACCAAACATAAAAAAGTAGAACTTGATATCTAAGAGTTCAAGTTCCATTCCATTTTTTCTCACCAAACAGCCTCTTAGTTTATCGATCACTTTGAGGATGAAAATTGATGAAGAAATTGAGCTCAAAACCCATGAGCTTGAACAACGTTGTCCAAAAGTGCACCGTGAAGTGAGTGTGCTGGTCATTCACAATTGAACGAGGCAAGCTCCAATACTTCACCACATGCTTAAAGAATAAGCTGGCGACTTGCTTGATGGAGCATTCCTTAGGGGCAGGAATGGAAGTGGTATACTTGGAATACGAGTTCACCACCATAAGGATCCAATTGCACCTTCTACTCGTGGGTAAGCCCATGATAAAGTCCATGAAGATACTCTCCCATGGCCTTTTGGGAATGAGGAGAGCCTCTAAAAGTCTTATGGGTTCCACTTACTCGATCTTGTTTTGATGACATATAAGAATTCTTCATATAGTCCTTCACATCTTTCTTCAAGTGTAGCTAATAGTAAGAGTTGCCCACAAGATGAGAAAACTGTAATGTGTTGATTATTCACACAAACTTGAATCCTTACAGCTAACAAACTCACTCAAAACCCTTCCTTAGTTTGCTAGTAATCCTTAAGTGATGTTTGACTTAGACATGAGAAGCTAAGTAAGCACACACACAAAAGAAAACTTGGTGTATAAAGGGGGTATATGTGCACTTTCACATCTTTAATGGATGGCAGAGATCGATTTGATCCAACATCTATTGTTATATATTCTATATAAATATTCAAGATACTACCTAAGTGTGTGACACATGGCCCAGGGGGGAACTATAAGTGACATATAAGCTATTTGAGTATGAAGAACTATTGTTACATTTACTTCGGTTGATATAAAAGCTCACCTTTAAAAAAAAGTCTAGTTTAACACCCACCTTCTCTCTTGAGCCGTATTTCGGATTTATCGAAGGTTGTAGTAGTTTAAGGAGGGGCGGAGATCATAGGTCCAATGTTGATGCTAAGCAAGAGCTCAAATCCCCTCCTAAGTTAATTAGATTCATAATTCACTTGTTAGTAGTGGATTATGTCAATAAAATTTCTAGCACTAAGATGTCCAGAATATTTTTTTTCGACTTTTAACTCAGTTTAGAATAGGTAAACAAGCTTCAATTTCAACAAACTGCATATGGATGGATAGCTCCAGATGTTTATTTTCCAATAACCTATGGGATAACCTTCAGATTCCAAGTAACGAGTGAGTTATAGAAGTTAAACCAGACAAGGCTCATTGTAGGCATGGGAACGCACAATTTTGATTACGAGATTAATTAGACCTTCAAATGGTGACTTAGGTGTTAAGATTTTATAGGAAGTTGTTGCACACCTCTAGTGAATTTTCCCTTCAATATTGCCCCAAATTCCTCCATTTGGGATGGTGAAGGATGCCACCAATTAAGTACAATGCAGCAGATTCAAACCTTGCATCTTATCTAGTGGTCCCCTTTTTTCTTTGTTTTAATTGTACAACTAGCTAGAATTTTATTAGTTGTTTTTCTTATAATTGTATTGGTTGACACAAAGTTTGGAGAGGAGGGCACTCCACTATATAATGGCTTGATTTCTTGGATTATTTTCATATTTGAAAATTGGATTATTGAAGGAAATAGCTTGTTGCTTGTTATCTCTCTAAAAAAATCTCATTTTTTGTCTCTCTTGGAGAATGGTGATTTTGAGCCCTACCTTAGAAGGTTGAATAATAGGTTGATTAGTCTAGATGATGATTTAGTCTTTAAATTAGACATATCTTCTTCTGATTATTGTTAACTCTAGTTTTCATAAATCGAAATCTACGAAATTTAGTTTCTCTGGGTTTGGTCTTTACTTAGAATTGTATTCGTGTTTGAGAATTTATCATCCAAGTGCTACTTTTGTGGATTGTTATTCATCCTCATCTTTTTGGGAATCATCGTCAAGATCCAAGCCTTTATTTGGCCAAAGGCTATCTTCCTGAATCATTGGTATCTGAGGCAAAAGGCCCTACTTTTTGTTGATTTCTCCATGAAAACCTTCTCTTTCTACATGTATAAACTCACACTTTTATCTCCCTAACTTTATATCACTTACCCCTTTTAATTAACACTTTTTAGTCCATGAAGAATCCAAAAATATCCCAAACACAATTTCCAATCCAAAACACAACCCTAAACTTTACACACAAACAAAAAAATCATCAAAAATACTAAACCAAAAATTTGGTATTACTACCGCATGCCACTTGGCGAGCCCATGCCAAAATCCTATACCTTGGAATTTTGACCCGCCCCGTGCCACTTTTTAGATTCTCTTTTTCTTACTAGTGCCACCTTAAGCACGACCGTGTCCCCTTCTTCCACCATTCTCCACTCCTTTCATCCTCATATAACCTAGACCCTGGAAGATATTGTCATACTTGACCTTCAATATCAAGTAAGGAGGTTGTCAAGTAAAATAGCATAAGTGAAAGAGGTTAAGAGAGAGTCACCTTTCTTTTGAAGATAGTTTGGGCCCAAGTACTTGAAAGGTTCAGGCCCTTGAGGGTTACCCTAGGGTAAGAACTGTTCAAATGAAAAGGATTTTTGATAGCCACCCAACAACTCTAAGGTGCCGCCCTTTATTAGTTTAGATGCTTTAGGAGGTAAAGAGCTCTTAAAGACAAGCCTAGAATTAAGATTTAGAGATGGCTTAAGTCATATATGAATGTGAGATTCTATTGAGATTTACTCTTTGAATAGGAACTCTTGGAAGAAAACTCCATAGTTATCTAAGAGAAGATCAAGGTTCGAGAGTAAAAGGCTATTTTGGTCCAAGAGGAGAATGAGCCTTTTTTGGATTTTGATGAAATAAGGAATAAGGAAAACTTCCCCATGGATGAGAGCTCTCCTAAAACCCTCAATCTAGAGTCTACCTCATGACATCCTCACATTGAAGAAACCATGGAGGTTCAAACTTAAGCTCAAGTTGATGATATCTTGGTGGCCCAAGTTCATGTCTACAAAGTTGAGGCAATAGAGGTTCTAGAAATGGAAAGAAGAAGCTCATTTGGCTCCTTATATATGCCTCTTGAAAGTGAATGACAACAATCTAAACTTAGGCATGAAGAGGTAACCCATTGTGAGTTGGATACCGATGAGGATATTTGTAAATTCAACAGGATTATGAGTATTGGGGTTAGTTGGCAAGAATGCCAATTTGCCCCTAATTTATTTAAAAATACTTGTTTGAAAAAGAGGTGGGATTCTTAACGCCATGGTATTGTTGAGATCAAAGGGGCACATCAATCTTGCTTGGGTAATAATCTTTAGGAATGATGTAAATGGGCCCAAGGATATGAGGAAAAATCCTTTTGAAGAAGGGGAGTTTTATACTAAACAAGAGCCTAAATCACCTTCCTAAGTTAATTAGCCTCGTAATTCACTTGTTAGTAGTGGATTATGTCAAAATAAAGCTTATAGCACAACCTGCCCAGAATATTTCCCTCACTTCTATCTCAATTCGAATGGGCAAATGGATTCCAATTTCAACAAACTACACATAGGTGAATGGCCCTAAAGTTCTATTTTCCAATAAATGGATCAACTATAGATTCCAAGTATTTAGTAAGGTATAAAGGTTAAACTGGATAAGAGTCGTTGTAGATCTGGGAATGCACGGTTTTAATTATAAGCTTAATTTGACCATCAAATGGAGATTTAGGCATAGCCTTTTATGAGAAGTTGGTGGACACCTCCAGAAATTCCCCCTTGAATATCTCTCCAGAATTCCTCCATTGGGATGGTGGAGGATGCCGCCAAGCAAGTACAAGTGCAGCAAATTTGAGTCTTGCATTTTATTTAGTGATCCCCCTTTTTCTTTGTTTTAATTGTACAAAGACTTTAATTAGTTGTTTTCCTTATAATTCTATTAGTTGATACAAAGGTTGGAGATAAGGGCACCCCACTATGTAATAGCTTGATTTCTTGTATTATTTTTGGATTTGAAAATTTGCACTATTGAATGAAAAAGCTCATTGCTTGTTTTCTATCTACAAAAATCTCATTTTCTTTACCTCTGATGGTGGTGATTGTAAATCCTTTCTTTATTGCAATCTTTGATGCTCAGGCTATAAGGTTGATTGGTCTAGTTGGTGACTTAACCTTTATCCTAGACATAGCTTCTCTTGATTGTTGTTGACTCTAGTTTCCACAAATTAAAATCAACAAAATTTATTTGCTTGCATTTGGTCTTTGCTTAGAGTTGTATTCTTATTTGGGAATTTGTCATCCAAGTGCTGCTTTATTGGTTATTGTTTATCCTCATCATTTTGGGAATCATCATCAAAATCAAAACCATTACCTGGCAAAAGGCTATCATCTCATGGATTAATGATTTGTCAAGGTAGGAGCATCTTGAAAGATAACTGCTTAAGTATTTCATTTTAGGACCTCTTATTTGTTGAGCTAAGCTAACTAATATAACAGCTAGCATGTCACATGATAAAATAAAGGAAAAAATAAAATAAAGGCAAAAATAGTGTAACATGTGTAAGGTGTTTATAACATAAGCTGATACATTACAGTGAATGTTTTAGGCAAATAATTATCATTAAAGATTTCATTACAGTTTGTTCTTATCTATACGTATATTCATTTGATTTTTCCATTTAAAAAATTCATCTAATTATAACTACCTACTATTGCTTTGATGGTCTCCACGCTCTCTAATACTTTCATTTACGTTATAACTACTATTAATATGAATAATTGATAGTCACAATTACATAGTAATAAATAATTAATTTACGTCCAATAACTGTAAAAAATTTTGATAAGGTGCAAAGATGATGTGAAAATTTTGAAAAGTCACAAGACAAACTGAATGAACTTTTTGGGATTGTGTGACGTCGATAATGTTGTCGACACCCAAGTGCCATATGTACATACTACATATTCAAGAGTTAAGGAAGTGGGAATGGTTGACAAAGATAGCAAAAAAAAATGGTAGTAAATTTGTGATCAAACAACATTAAATGTCTCGTAGCAAGTCCCACACCTACTGAACTTCTATTTGACTGAGTATAAAGGAGGAGAAAGTGAAGAAAATGTCGACATTGTCATTAATCAACTCATGATTATCATCCATGTCATGAAAAACTTATGTAAAGGTGTTTGTAATGTAGTTCTCTGTGCAATGCTATAATAAATTGCTATAAGCCCCAAGATTATCTCTTAAGTATATGCCAATACGCATGTATTAGAGTATTACACCTAACATATTTGAATTATGATAAATGAATCCATAGGTTAAATGAAATAACTTCACCTATTATTTTAAATGAGGTTCTGTTATTGTTGTTACACATTATGTTGGGATTAAACCCACTCTGATACCACTTATTAGGAACGAAAATGCAACACACAATGTAGCATACACTCGTATGCACCTCTAGAGAAAGAACATCACGAATTTAACATCTTTTAGGAGAAAAACCATAATCGATCGGCAACAATCGATTACATCGACTATGATTAAAAAGGTCAATTATAACTAGGTACACTCACAATACTATGCACTTTTAATCACTTATAGCCAGTGTTTGAGTCACACCTCATACTCACAGATATATCTTCCCTCCCAACACCTTCTCCTCCTAATCAAGACTTGGGGTGCTTGAGATACATTCCGCAATTCTCGGCTTTACATAATCACTCAAGACCCATATTGAGTTAAAAGGGTCTTACCTATACTCCAGACCCCACATTGGGTCAAAAGGATTCCTCGCTCACTTTACAGAATAATCTACAACCAAGGTCTAACACCCTATTTATATTGTACAAACCTTCATATCTGTGACAACTTAACTTTCAAGACTTTCTGTAGACAAGCCTTCCAGAGTATTACGGGTTATATCTTGCCTACTTTCCAAATTATTTCTCGAATTGCTTTCTAGAAAATGTTGCACCCATGCTCACGTTAATTTACACTAAACTAGCACATTCTTCCTTTTTTTCTCCTTATTTTACCTCTTATTCTTCTCTTTCTTTTTGGTCTTCTTCTCTTATTGCAAATTAATAACAAAAACCATTTAATGTAATTTTGGATTAGACCAAATCCTACAAATTTACCCTTCCTACCCAAAATTATATTTATAACATATTTACAACTACAGCTATAGTTAACAATCTACCAATAAGGTTCAACTCAATTCATCAACTAGCAAGTTATGAAGTCAACGTCAACATTTCAATATTTTATCAAACAATGAAAAATAAACAACATCACCATCTAAGTCCAACTCTTCTCGATCCATCAGTCAACATTGCTCAATCCATCAATGATCAGGAAACAAACCATCTTCTTGACCCACCAATGATCAAGGAACAATTTATCTTCCCTTGTGTGTGCCATTCATAGATCTGCTCCTCCTCTGGTAGACCGTGACCCACACTAATACCACCTTTTATGATTAAATGTATCTGATGCCACTTGTTGATTTTAAGATTCACACATTGATTTTGATGATAATAAACAATGTGAGGAGTGGTTATATATGAAACAATCGTTTGCTGAATATTTATATTATTTGTCTATTTCACATATAATATTTTTATTGGTCTAATTTGTTAAATTGGCTATGTATTTTTGGACCTACATATATTATTTGGTGTAAAATTTTTCAGAAAATGAATTACAAGTGCCAATGAATTTGATTTTGTGAGGTTTGAATTTTGAATTGAAAATCTCTTTATTACTGGATAAGATCATGAACATATTGTTCTCACTATTATGTGAGATAGTATGGTCTTATATTATCTTATAATTTGGAAAATGATATCTCAATATTGGAACATATTATGTTGACATATTAAGAAGATTTCGTTTTATCCAAATTGTTGATTTGATTTCCAAATCAATGCAAGGAAATCATCAATCAAGATTACGAAAAGAAGTCAAAAGTTTCCCACACGTGCACATCATAGACAATCAAGGTATCAAGAGTCCAACGACCAGATGATTATATTCCTAAAACAAGAGCAAGGGCTATGTCTATGATTGCTTATATAAATGGTTTAGGAGAAGGTCTGGAAAGTCTTTTCTTTTTTTTAAAAAGAAAAAGGTGCTTAATTTGAAGAGATATACTGGTAAATCAAGAGTAAGAGAACATATTGACATAACACTTTGGGCTAAAGTTATGTATTACTTTGATCAGTAATTTGACTCATCTTTTGAGGATAACACTTTGTAAGAGAATCTTATAACAAGTAAGTTGGGAATAACATACTTAGGTAGGTAGTTATTGAGTGAGCAATACTTAGTGAGTGACTCAGCTTAAAGGACTTAATTGAGTGGTATATCAAAGAAAGTGTCTCTTAGATCGAATAGGTAGCCTTAGTATTCCTCAAAGGAGTTGTTGTGGGGTCAAGGACTCACATTTATATCTTCCAAGTGAACAAAAAGAGGAGTTCAAATTCTAAGGAAGGAAATTGTAGGCGGTGACTAACTCTAT
>JAKOGI010001059.1:152500-270000 GCA_029747015.1 Carnegiea gigantea
CAAATAAACTCTTATATGTTTGAATCTGAATACACATGTCAATATTATTCTTCCCATGAATTAATATGTGCATGTCATGCATAGTATTCTAAGCTGCATATCACATTTGATAAGAGGATACTTTCAAGTAGGGATGGCAATGGATCGGATCTGGTTCGGATCTATTTATATCCAGATCCATTCTAATTTTTTAAATCTGGATCCGGATCCAATCTAGACCCATTGGATCTTAAAAGTTGAGATCCATTCTTAGACCCATTGGGTCTATGGATCTTAAACGGATCTTAAATAGATCCACAACTTTACAAAAACTTGTTAGGAATTTAAGACATGTAGTAACTATTCAATAAACAATGACACAATTTTTAATAAAAACAATATCAAAAATTAGATATAAGATAATAATAACTTTAATGTGACTACTAATAGGAAGTGATAACTATAATAGATCCTGATATAACTAAGTCTCCTAAAAATTATATTTCACAAACCAAAATATGAAAAACAAGTTCCATGGTAGTTGATAAGATCCATAGAACTAACAACAGATAAGTAGGATTTCGCATATTGTGAGTTAGAAACATTGGAACTCACTAATGCCAATCCAAAACTCTTATTGAAAGACTCTTTTATTTAGTTAAAATAAGCTCAAATAGAAATTTTAAGCTCATAATTCTTTCATTTAGTTAACATTCATCTCCACTACAATAATTTAATTAACATTTTTTACAACTGAAATAATTCATCTAACGTTTTTCACCACTAATATAACATTAATAGTTTGAATTAAAAATTGATCATCTAATGAGAAAGATTTAAAACACTTAAATATGAATTTAGAGCTCCAAATTATTTCATTTAGTTAAAATTTATCTCCACTTGAATACATTTTGAACTCAAATTTCATATTTAAACTTCTTTTAATATTTGTTATTACATAGTCAAATTTTGATCTAAATTGTTGAAGTTAAATTTTGCTACTAAATTCTAAAATACCTCAAAAGATGATTAATTTTAATTTTATTTATTAAACAACTGTGTTATAGTCCTTTAATACTACTGATGGATGTATGAAATCTGAGTTGGTAAGATTGGATACTTATTTATTTGGGTGCACATATTCATCTCTAGACATGAAGAGTAACAATGCATGATATGTCAAGTATAAAAAGAGAGGGAGTACGTTTAAAAGAATTATTTTTTGGATTATTGGGTTACATGAGTAATAGGTCTAATGGGTTTTAACGGGTCGAATTTGGATTTAAGCAATGGACCCATCTTTAGATCCTTTTAAGATCCAGATCCTTTCTAACATTCATTGGATCCAAAAATGATGGGTCTAGACCCATACAAATGGGGCAGATCTGATGGATCTAGGCTGGATTCAAGATCCATTGCCACCCCTACTTTCAAGGAAGAGAAATAACATAGCAATTTTTTTTTTTTTTTGGGTTTGACAAAGCTACTTTTTTGGTTGTATGACTGAACAACTAGTTAATGGAAGACTTTGCCTATATCACTGTAGGAATGAATATATACTACAAGAACGCACCAAAATACTGATGAAAATTGTGATGGAAAAATGCCCCTGTTACATTTATAGATAGAGATATTAGTGCAAACTGACAGTTCGGAAAACTAGTCAGAAAAGTCACACAGTAGAGGGGTTTAGTAGGGTCACCGCTTCGAGAAATTAGTTAATAAAAATAGGTAAACAGAGACCAATGCCCATCACTTGTTTTAAAAAAATATTTTTTAAAGCGAATTTCTATATCCTTGTTCTCCTTTTTTAACAATGCTTGCTTTTATCTCAGTATAGTTAAGCCCATTGCTTCTTTCCCTTTCCTCATAAACCCCCCTTCGCAGTACTCTAATTGTATTTTTCTCTCTTCGTTATGACAACCACCACTACATCTTTTAGTGTGAGTCTCGCTTTTACA
Organism: Carnegiea gigantea; assembly: GCA_029747015.1. NCBI lineage: Eukaryota > Viridiplantae > Streptophyta > Magnoliopsida > Caryophyllales > Cactaceae > Carnegiea > Carnegiea gigantea. The sequence continues at coordinate 154,441 of JAKOGI010001059.1, forward strand.
GAACTCTTTCTTCATTCTTCCCCCAATTATTCTTATGCTCTTTCCCCCACCGTCTTTCCTTGTCCTTCTCACCAACAAAATCTTCCTTTTCTCCTCTCTCGCTCTCTCGCTCTCTCTCTCTCTCTCTCTCTCTCTCTCTCTCTCTCTCTCTCTCTCTCTCTCTCTTTCTCTCATAATTTGGCATCCCACTTAAGGCCAAGCAAGGCCCATCGATGGTGGGGGGATAGAGATGTGGTCATGCTTCCTTTTTTGATAGAATTGATAACAACTAATATTGAGGAATGAATTTCTGCTCTTCCACTCATCAGAGATGCCTACCTATCTATCTATCTATATATATATATATATATATATATATATATATATATATATATATATATACATATATATATATATATACATATATATACATATATCATATATATATATATGTATGATATATATGTGTATATATATATATATATATGTATATGTATATATATATATATATATATATATAATATATATATATATATACACATATATATATATATAATATATATACATATATAATATATATATATATATTAATATATATATATATACACACACACACACACACACATACATACAACAACAACAACAACTCCCAGTATGGGTCCCATCTTCGCGGGGTCTGGGGAGATTCAGATGTAGGCAACCTTACCTCTACTAGCATTTCTGCCCATAGAGAGGCTGATTCCAAGAGACCCATAAATATATAATATATATATATATATATATATATATATATATATAATATATATATATATATTATAAATACATACATGCATACATAAAGCTGGAGATCTAATGGCCTGCAATCTTAGGAAAGAAAATAATCCACAGAACATTTGCATATTTACCAAATAATATCTAAAAGATATATATCCTGCTTATGTCGTTACAATGATAATACTTCCCTTCAAGGTAGAGCATGAAGGTTACAAATGCCCAACTTGCCATATAAATGCTTGAATTGTGGACAACCAAGAGCTTTTGTGAATATATCAGCGACTTGTTCATGGGTCTGGATATGAAAAGTAATAATGTGACTAACAAGAAGTTTGTCACGAATATAATGACGATCTATCTCGATGTATTTGGTCTGCTCATGGAAAACTGGATTTGAAGCTATATGGAGAGCAGCTTGATTGTCACAAAAAAGTCTCATAGGTTATTGATGATGAATACCGAGAGAAGCTAAGAAAGACTTGAGCCAAGTGAGCTTGCAGGTCATGACAGCCATAGCTCAATACTTACCCTCTGTAGAAGATCTAGAAATAGTAGGCTACTTCTTAGTCCGCCATGAAATAGGAGAATGACCCAGGGTAACAAAATAACCCGTTACAATGCGTCGAGTAAGAGGACAACTAGCCCAATCAGAATCACAGTATGCTAGAATCTAGAGAGTGCTGTCCGTGGGAAGGAACAGACCTTGGCCTGGAGCACCTTTGAGATAACGGACAACTTCAATAGCAGCATCCCAATGTTGTTGGCAAGGTGGTCGTAGGAATTGTGATAAGGTATGGACAGCTTAGAAAATATCAGGGCAAGTAATGGTAAGATAAATCAAACGCCCAACTAGCCGATGGTATGGTCCTGGATCTATGAGCAAAGGGCCATCAACGAGAGCAAGAGAAAGATTTTGCTCCATGGAAAAGGAGGCAGGCATAGATGCAATGAGACCAAACTCAGCTAGAATGTCTGTAGTATACTTACGTTGACTATTCCGAGTGACTTCAAGACCAAGGAAATACTTTAAAAGGCCAAGGTTTTTAAGTTGGAAACAAGCATTTAAATGTGTCTTGAAGATAGAGCAAGCATTGCCATTATTCCCAACAAGGATTAAATCATCTACACAGACCAAGACAGAGAGAAAGATATCACCTTTACGAAATGTGAAAAGGGTATGATCAGCATGAGACTAAATAAAACCATAATGGCGGAGAGCAGAGGTGAGCTTAGCAAATTAGTTCCGAGGTGATTGTCGAAGACCGTATAAGGACTTGCAAAGCCGACAAACCTTGTTTGGATGTGAAAGCGAAAAACCAGGAGGAGGACGCATATAGACTTCCTCGTGAAGATCGCCATGGAGAAAAACATTGTTGACATCCATTTGATGTAGCTCCCAACCTTTAATGACTGCAACAACTAGGAACGCACGAACACTAATCATTTTTGCAATAGGATTGAACGTCTTAGTACAGTCTAACCCTTCAACTTGTGTGTCAACCCGAACAACAACTCGGGCTTTGTAACATTTGATGGAGACGTCAGATTTATACTTGATTTTATAAACCCATTTACAATCAATAGCTTTCTTTCCAGGTGGTAAAAATGCAATAGCCCAAGTCCCATTCTTTTCAAGGGCATTAATTTCGTCGCACATGGCTGCGAACCACTTGGGATCTTTGACAGCTTCTAAATAAGAGTGTGGCTCTTTTCCTGAACTGACAGTATCTAAAAATTATTCATGAGATGGACAGAAAGATTCACAAGATATATGATTAGCTAGAGGATACCTGGGACCACAGGAGTGATTGGTGGGCACAGAGGATGTGGGGGATGATGAACTTGAGCAGTATGACATAAATTATCTTAAAGTACTGTGGAGAGGCGCTTCGTGGGTTTACCATGCCCCAAGTCCGAAGAAAGTGGTGTAGCTTGTGACTCCTCGAAACTAGAAGGACCAATTTCAGAAGGTACCGTATGGGAGTCTCCCCCTATCTAGGGCTGTCAAAAGCTAACCCGACACAATTTTCGACCCGAACCAAATACGAAATTAGGAGGGTTTGGGTAAAGATTTTTAACCCATTTAATTAAATGGGTTCAACACTACTAAACCCATTTAATTAAATCAGTTAGGTTTAGGTTGAGATTTTCGACACGAAAAAATACATATTTAACCCGTTTAATTAAATGGGTTAATAGGTCAGCGCATTTAATTCCAACCTATTTAACCGGTTTAACCTGTTTATTTGGGAGGGAACTGGAATTTTTCATTTTGAGCAACCGAAAAACCCCAACTACGTAAACTGACCATTTGACTATTTAAACCCTAACTATATAAGAAAGTAAGAAACCCTCAAAGCCTCTCAATTCCTTCCTCCTGATACTTCAGACACTCAGTGTCTCTCTCTCTCTCTCTCTCTCTCTCTCTCTCTCTCTCTCTCAAACTCTCGCAGGCATAGCTCTCCAACTCTCAAGTCTCTTAAGCCTCAATTCCTTCCTCCTAAATGCAGACCTCACCCACACTCTCAAGTCTCTCTCTCTGACTCTCTCAAACTCTCAGTCTCTCACTCACACTCTTAAACTCTCTAACTCTCAAACTTTTATTGTCCACAACCACGCCCCACAACAGTGACAGCCCATTGTCCAAGTTGGCACTAAGTCGAGAATTGTTACAACCTCAATACCAAGAGTCGACAACCAGGTACGATCTGGTTTTTCCAAGGATTTTTGCTTTGATTTTCAAGCTTTTACTGTCGTGGGCATGTCGATCTCTACTGTCTGAAATTGCTTGTGATTTTTCAAGTTATTTGTTGTGGGAATATCTGAAATTGCTTGTGATTTTTGAAATTATTTGTTGTGAGAATGTCTGTTCATAAATTTGTGATTTTTTTGGGGAGATTGAATTCTGAAATTGCTCATGATTTGTTCGTTCTTTAGATTGAAGTCTGAAATTGCTCGTGATTTGTCATGGGAATGTCCATCTCATCTTTGTCTGACTATCTCGCTCCTGATACTTCCAGCTGTCTCGCTCTCTTTCTGTTGCTCTGCGTCTCTTTGTTGATCTGACTGTCTTGCCCTCTTTGTTCTTTAGATCTGACTGAAATTGCCAATTGCAAGTTAAAGACCTTCATTTTACAACCATCATCAGTAAGGTCACTCATCCACTGTCTTGCTTCTGTTTTCCAAGGTCATATCTGATTTTGAAATGTGGATGAGTGCATGCTAATTGCAACTGTTTTTTTAAAATGCAAATAGAAATGGCTTCAAATTATGAAGATTCAGTGCTTATTAATGTTGATTAAAATGGTGAAGATCAATCAAAGAGTGCAGCTGGCAGTGGATTTGAACAAAACTCAGCTTTGGTTAACTAGAATCTATGCTCTATTCCTTTGAAGTTTGAACTTATGAATTTGGTGATGTAATAACTTTTAAATATAGGCTTGTTGGTCTGTGCTTAATTTGGGTGTTTGATATGGTTCGTTGAACTTTTGATGTTGAACTTGAAACTTTGGGTATTAATTTAGCCATTGTAAATGGCTTGTAAACATGTAAGAAGGTTGGCATCCCTATGAATTACAGGTTTACATGCCCCATGAATGCTGCAGCCTTACAGGTTGATTGTTGCTATGGCTGTTAAACATGCTCATGAACTTGTGCAGGTTGTTTAGAAATTAAGTGGGTTAAACAGGTAAATGGGTACCTGATTCTGATCCGCTTAACTTAAACGGGTAATTGGTCAGAATCAGATTGATCCGTTTAATAATTAAACAGCTCTAGGTTGGATTTTTTAACCCGTTTATTAAACAAGTCAGGTTCAGGTTGGGGGGTCTCCAACCCGTTTAATTTCATTCCGAATACGAACCCAACCCGACCTGACCTATTTAACAGCCCTACCCCTATCAGTGGAGGAGTGCTAGAGTCGATTAGGCTCCCAGGTTGGTGACACAAGTGATAAAATAGCATCAATTGAGAGAGAATCAAGAGTTGTAGAACTAAAAGAAAACACATCCTCTAGGAATTTCACATCACGGGTTGTGAATAACTTATGCGTTTCAAGATCAAGGACGTCCAGCATTGATAAAGAAGTCAAGTTTCATTCAAATTAATCATTTTGGCTAACCGTTTTTACGAGCGACCGATCCGATAGAACAATCCAAAAGATAAAGAAGTATAGTTAATTTCTTCATGCTCATTCGGGGATATCCGAAAAAGACACAACGATGACTTCGCAGGGTTCATATTGAGGTTTGTCATAAGCGTAACAGAGACAACCAAATACCCGAAGATGAGTGTAGGTCGGAATAGTGCCAAACAAAACCTCATGGGGTGTCTTATTCTGAAGAATACCCGAAGGGGTACAGTTAATTAGGTGTGAAGCAGTGAGAATGCATTCTCCTAAAACTCAATGGGAAGGTTCGTTTGAAAACAAAGGGCTATAGCGCCTCGAGAATGTGGCGATGTTTTTGCTCAATGCGATCATTTTGTTGAGGAGTGTAAACTATCGAAGTTTGATGGATAAGCCATATGACGCATAAAATTAGCGCATAGGTGTTGATCAAATTCATGACTATTATCACTATGAATAATCTTAACAGGTTTACCAAATAGAGTTTATACCAGGGTACAATAATTGCGAAGTAAACTGCCAGCTTAACTTTTATCATGCATTAAGTAAACTCAAATGGCACAACTATAATCATCCAAAGTAGACAAAAAATATGTTTCACTAGAAAAAGTACTACTTCGATATGGTCCCCAAATGTCACAATCAAAGCAACAATGTCTGACACTTAACTCGTACTAGAAGGGAAAGGAGAGCTAGTACGTTTTGCTCAACAACAAATATTGCATAAACTCTTACTAAGACGAGATCCCACTGAAATATCTAGACTGATGAGATAAAGGTTGACATGCTGGATGTCCCAAACACTGACGCCATAGCTTATATGAGTGCACTGTTGTGATTGCAATAGCAGTAGCCTCTGTCACCGGCTGATACGGGTACACTCCCCTTCGCTTCCTACCCAGTCCAATCAGGCTCCTGGAAGTGTGGTTCTATAAAATACACAAATCAAGAGAAAACAATGCAAAATAGTCTAAACAGGCTATGACCGTAAGATTCACTGCCAACTCAGGCATATAAAGGACGTTGCGAAGCATGAGTCTGGGGCTAATGTAAACGGTACCCACATTGGTGGCATTGGTCCGTCCATCATGTGGGAGACCAACTTGAACTGGGGAAATAGTACGTGGGTCTGAGAAAAGAGCCACATTCCCTGACATATGATTTGATGCTCCCCTATCTACCAACCATGTAACATTAGATGTTGATAACTTACTGACAAGAGTCTTAAAAGGAGGTGAAGAATCCAATAGTGCTAAAAGGCACTGCATTTGTTCAGATGAGAGGCAGGGAATAGGCGTGATCTCAGGGCCCCGTGAAGAAGGTGGAATAGTTGAACCTACCACAGTTGCTGCATAGGCTCCAGCAGCAGGGAGTGAAGCGGGTGTGTGCCCACTGCCTAATGGCATGATGCTAAGGCATTTGTAGCAACGGTCTTATGTATAACCTACCTGATTACAGAAAGTATACCATGGACGTCCTGATAAAATGCAGTCTGATTGAGCAGTTCCACTGAGAAGAGGATGGGATCAGTCAGAAGAAGGTCATTTTGATTGAGCATAAAAACTAAGAATGGTAAGTACATAATGGTTTTTAGTAACACCTCGATGAGATTCTTCGTGTACCACCATAGCATAGATATGATCCAGACTAGGCAAAGGATCCATATTTATGATTTGAGTCCATAGATTGGAATAGTCATCATCTAAGCCCATCAAAAACTGATAAGTACATGAGCTTTCTGTTTTAGCACTCTTTTCACAACCACAAGTTTCAATAGGAGATAAAGTTAGCCAACCATCCTACATGCCCAAGAATTTTGTATAATAACTCATAATAGAAGCATGATCTTGTTTAGTATTAGTAAGGGCAGACCACAGTTGGTACGTTCTGGGTCTGTTCGGTATTGAACATCTGGTCTTTAAGGTATTCCACATCAGTTGAGCATTAGTAATGCATGGAACAGTAGCATGAATAGAAAGGTCAATGGAGTTCCAAATCCATGAACACAACAAGGAATTAACAATTTCCCATTCCTAGAAGATTGTGAGTCTTTAGCAGGTTGAGTTATAGTCCCATCAATAAAACTCAGTTTATTATAGGATTAGAGAGTCATGATAGCACTTTGTTCCCATACAATATAATTATCTCCCTTCAAGGGATCCATGGTTAAAGAGCTTCCTGGCACTGCTTGTCCTGATAGATAATAAGGAGAGGTCTGATTGGCATGCATGGCCTTAGAGTCGTTGTTTTTCATCATGATGATCGACTGTGCACCTCTGAAAAAAGAGCCAAAAGATGATGCAAGAATGCGAACTTTAACATGCTTGAATGAGATACGATTCCTCATAAATCTCAGCAGAAATGGTGCAACCAAAAATTGAGGGCTGCAGCGAGAAAGATGACAAACTCTAGGCTGGGCAAGAGCATGAACTTGAAGCGATCAGCGGAGAAAGAGACTCGAACAAAATTCAGGGGTCTTTTAGTCCCGCTCTTATACGATGATAGAATTGATAATATTGAGCAATGAATTTTCTGCTTTTCCATTCATCAGAGATGCCTTTATATATACACGTTAGAGATCTAATGGACTACAACCTTAGGAAAGAAAATAATCCACAGAATACTTGCATATTTACCAAATAACATCTAAAAGATACGTACCATACTAATGTCGTTATACCGCTAATATTTTTAAGGTAATCTCTCTTTTCCTCACTCAAATTCACATCTGAAATTTCATTTCAAAATTTTTGGTTAGATTTTCAAAATCTAAGAAGTCAAATCCGAAACTTAGGTCTGAGTTTAAAATTTTCATTTGAAATTTCAACTTGCACATCTGAAATTTCGCAAATCAGGGTTGAGAATTCTAAAAATTACATTAGATTTGAATTTTTTGAAGTTTTAGGTTTAAAATTTCAAAAATCAAGTGTGTGTTTCGAAAATTCTCAATATATTTATGTTTGAAGTTTCAAGAAAATAGCTTTAGGATTTCAAAAATGGTTTCTTGAAATTTCAAAAGTTTAGATCTAAAATAAAATGGGTCATTAGCTTCAATTATGCTAGTGAATGAAGAATTTTTTAAATTTATTTTTTAAGTGGGGGAAGAGGTGCATTTTCACAAACATTGAGCAGCTTCGTTTCAAAGGGTAAGGTCTAGGAGTCAAGTATTCTTTTTCTACTTCTATGCTTTGTTTGTTTAGCTAATCATGTTTGCTTAAGACATTTTATTTATTTTGTATAGTATTTTAATTATGGTGTGGGTTTGAAGTAACAAATTTGGTTGATTGAACTTGTCAATTCTCTTTGTTCATCTTCTTCTAGTAGTTTTTTTTTTTTTTTTTGGGAATTGACTTTGGCATTTTAATTCCATTTTGTGAGATTTCTTTATCACGACATTACAAATGATGGAATGACTAATTTTGGGATTTGGGATTAGTAACATTGCTTTGAAAAAAATTTATAATGATCAGAATTGTGGTGATTTTTTTTATTTTTTGTGCCAAGAAATTTGTGATGGACATAGAGGCAAATTTGTCCGTCAATATCGCACTGTCTGACATTCCATCACTATAGATCTGTTAGTGTGATACTAATGGAATGTTGGTGCATCAGTCTAAACCCATCAATATTATTGACAGACGCCACCACTAATTCGATTTTGACCAGCCAGGTTTCGAGGGGATGAAACTTTGTTAAAACTTCCGTCAAAATGTTCTTTTTTAGTTAAAATATGCAATTTTTATCAGTATTTTAATACTTTGTTGTAGAATAAATATAAGCAACATAAGCTAGTCCAAGGCATGAAGTACAAGATCAAGAAATATTAAACTTACTGTTGCAATCCTTGCTCACTTGAGCTATTGCTTGAGTTATATGAGACAAATAGTGTGGTAAGAAAAGAATTGTCTTTGTGGTAAGAAAAGAATTGTATTAGATGAGGGCTTAGGAGTTAAAAGGCCAACTCCCCCAGTGTTGAACTAAGAGGCCGATTTAAAAGTTGCGACCTTGAGAGTAGTGAGACTCCAAGATATTGTAACTAAGTGTATCTTAATAAGATGAGAGTATTGAATCCTAAAGTTGTAGAACTATAGGTAGGGACTAATCTTAATTGAAACTTAACTTCGTTAAAATATCGTTGAGTATTGTTCACTTCTAATTTTTTGCACTTATTTTCATAATTATTTTGATTTTTGGAATCACCCTATTCAACTCACTTAGGATGATCTAATAATTCACCACTAATTAGGAATGGAAGCGCAACATAAAATTTGGCATTCACATTCACCCTAAAAGAGAAGGAACGCCACAAATTTAACATGTAAACCCCTCCACATTGAGAAGAAAAACCATGATAAGCAACAACAGATAACATCAACTATAATAAGAAAAGACATATTACAATTAGGTACATTTAAGAACATTACACACTCTCAATCTCCCCTCGTTAGTATTTGCGTTGCCCCTGATACGCACGAATCTATCTTCTCTCTCAACACGATCGCCTCCCACTTGGAAATTGTGTAATAGTCCGAACCTAGTTTCCATTAATTAATTTCAATTAATCATGATTAATAAAAACTGAGCACGCACTTCAATTTAATATTTAAAACTCATATGTTTTGCAGGGTTTGAATGGTATCAATGGCCTCGCACTTAAGTTTCATAATGTTTCTAGTTAGTTAGTTGTTATTAAAGTAAATAATAATGTAGTATTGAGCATTTGATGGGGAATATGCTTATAAATGTCAAAGTTTAGTCTATCAAAAAGCATGGTAGGATTTTATTATTTATGTTAGAGTGACCTCAAATAATAGATATAATAGATCAAATAAGTAGATAAATAAGTCATTATAGTTAACTAGTTAATTAAAAGCAAAGGATTTAATTTCAAAAAAGGAGAAAAAAAATCTATTAAAAAGGGTGAAGAATCAGCAGCACAAACCTGGAAAAAATAATAAAATAAAATAAAATAATTAGTTCATACCTAAAGGAGTGAAAATCCCAAAAAATATCCCAAAGCATCACTTTCTGTCTAATCCTCCTTCCACTCCCCCTTTGCTTTATGTGCTCATTGCATAGTAGCACTACCTCCCCTACCATGAACTTGACCATGTCCTGTCGCTGGTCTCGCTGTTAGCAGGTGGTTGATGGGTGGTCGACCTCCACCACTCCACCTCCCTCCTTCTTCCTCTTGCCTATTTTACTTGGTTTTTCAAGGTAAAAGTCTAATCTTCTTATCCTCTTCCACATATGCTTCATTTTTTTTTTAAATTGGTGAAATTAGTGCCTTTATTTAGGCTTAGATTGATGTTTTAGCATGAATTGAAGCATTGATTTGGTTTATTACGGTTGAATTGAAAGTGAGTTTTTGGTGTTGGATGGAAAGTTAGGAATGTGTTGAAGTGAGTTTTACCTTCTTGGATATTTGATTGGGTGTTATCAATTAAAGAATTACGCTCTTATTTTAGAATTAAACGTAATGAAAGGTACTTGATTACAATTAATAAATGAAGAGATGGTTGAAGAGCAAAGAGAAGGATATGAGTGTACATGAAATTAGGAATAATTAAACATAATCAAAGTATGCATTAAAAATTTTGAATGAGTTTTTGAGGCAGGTCATCTATTAGATGGTTTGAATTACAAATTCCATTTAAAGTTCCAAATGCATAGCAACAAGTTGGGGGAAATCAAGAACTCCTAAGGTTAGATGAACGTTAATTAGTGTTTAATTTGAGGTTTTGACATGAAATTATGAAGAAAACTTGTACTAATTAGTAAGAGAGGAGAAAGGACAGGGGAAAGAGAAGTTCAAATCTCAAATTAGGTAAGCACTTTCAACCATAATTTTTGTGTGAATGGGTAGTATATACGACTTAAAGGGGCTTGAGCTAACTATTAATGGAAGTGTGATTGGTTATGGTGGGTTATTAGTTTTAAATTGGTTACAGGAGGTGATTAATGAGGTACTTAGGAAGAAAAGTAGCTAGGTTTGCAACAGAGAATTTAATTACTTGAGTATAAGTCATGTCAATAAATGTAAAAGGAATAAAATTAATACAAATAGGAATGCCTCTTCATAGAATAAAGTCACCAATGAGATTTATTTTAAACTCTGGAAGAAAGACTATACATATATAGAGGACAAATTAACCTTCTATTCTCTAGTTTGGTATGATAGTTAAATTCATTTTAAATGAAGCTAAATTACATTAGTTTTAGTCATTGGATCTAATTCATAAGTAATCGATATTAAAGAAAATGGAGTTAACATCAGTGACTTCTAAAACGAAAAAGGTAAAAATATTTCTTCAATTGGGAGAAAGTACTGGCAACAATAGTATGAGCAATAACATGAAATCAAATCAGAAAATCCAGTTAATTATAGTTGGCTAATTAGGGAATGAGTAACAAAGATAAATTGAAGAGGGAAATTTGACAAACATACACAAGTGTGATGCTTTTATATGTCTAATTAGAACTAAGAAAATAAGAATTATGAACACTATTGATAACATTAGAGTCCATGTGAATCATAAGATGAAGCAGTCGCCATTAAGCCATCCACTCTTTAAGGATAATATATTTCAAGAAATAAGGTACATTTACCGCCTCTACCTTTCGAAATTCGTGTATTTTTATTAATATCGAACCTCATAATATGCAATTATTTAGTGAATTATTTTGAAGTAGTTTTTTTTAAGCAATCACGTGGACCTATCAACTATCAATTTTCATGACTTAGGCCTATCAATTCACCTATGCAACTCAACTCAGGCTTCTTGATCAACCTGGGAGGTGTGCACCTTATTCAATGATCTTATTGTTAACAAATCCGCTCATTAAATTAGGTTCCACTTTCAGATAATAACTAGTAATTGTTTTAATGTAATCTTTCTCTCCTGATTTTGAACTAAAATGAATTGAAATCTCCCCGCTTGTTAAAAAATAAATTTCTATCTTTAGAGTGTAGGAGTTTTTGTATCGAGCTTTGGCTTATTATTCGAATATTTTTATATTTTATGTTTTTTGGTAAATAAACCGTGAACTCCTTACCTACCAACACCGGATCTATACAAGCTTACAGTGGCATCTCATAAAGTCAAGGACCATCAAAATGCAAGCTTCATGGGTTGCTGAACAGTTTTTTGAATTTGGGAATATATAAATTGTGCACAATTTGATTTTCACGTAAGCTAAAGTGTGTTGTAATGCTTATGTCAAGTGAATTAACTAAATCTTGTCCCCGATAGAATGACGGTAATGTCCTACCTGTATTCTTCTATTGTATTGACTGCTAAAGTTAAGATAATTAAGGCTAATTAGGTGATTACCAATTGGACGCTACAATTGTGGTATTAGAGCCCAGGCTTAAGGGTAACTGTGAGCTATAAAGTGTTTATGAGTTGCGTTAAACTAGTTAAATGTGTGGTTGATTATGAGTTAATGAGTGTGACTACATAATAAGAATGCTTGAGTCAATATTTTTGTTGTCCTCAGCCTTGGTGTTAAGGTCAATGACCTAGTAAGGTAACATTATGGCACTTAATTGTTAACAAAGTAAAGTAAGGAAGAACGTAGTTGACTTCCTGTTGACGTATGTATCCTAGGGAATACCAAGCTCAAAGTGATAATTTTGTGAGGTTTGGGTTACCCGTTTATTTTATGAGGACAACTCCAATTAAGAATTGTATTACCGCATACTTTATGTTTGGGTATGGGGATGACATGATTGAGCATGCCATTTGCAAATTCTTAATTCATACAATACCAAGTTACCGTCTAATATTTTATGCAAGGCAAATGTATTTTGTTACAATACCCTTATGTTGAATCGGCATCAAATAGACATTGCAAGTGTACACATGGAGGAGGGCATACCACACTTTTGTAGGTGATTTGTAATAATAATTTACTCTTAGCGAATAATGTGACATCAGTGAAATAGCTTATGGTATGTTACTTTGTATTAAATGGGTTATATGCTACAAGATTACAGTTGTCACACAAAGGAACTATTGTCATTAATTGATTTCAACACTCTGTGAATTTATGTAGGCTACTGTAAGTTGTGCATGCATATAAGTCGTTGTACCTCAAAGCATGCTTTATAGTTATATAGGTAATGATGAGATGAAGGACATTTAGACGTGGGTTGTCAATTGATATTGCGACTTTAGACCATCGACTAAGATTACACAAATAAACATGCTCTAATTGAGGTTCAAGTAAGTTGAAGAACCTTGAAAAAGCATTGAAAATGTATTAGAGAAAAAAAAAACCTCCTTAGAGGTTCAAGATTGCATATAGTGATTAATGCTATAATGTCCAAATTTACTATGAAGCTAAAACAAACCATAAAGATGCATAAAAATTACTAAAAATGGATCTAAATATCAAGAATATTCATAATAAATTCTAAGAAAATAGTGCAAAAATTCTTACCAGATTTGGCGGGCTAGATTATGTGTGCTTTTGGATCAGGATACATTCATGCGATTATGCAAAATGAATTAGGTGGACATGATTAGTGGCGTTCTAGGTGATTAGATAAGCAAACTCCTCGGGGCAAACGAGAATCAGACAAAAAGAAAAGAAATGAAAAAGAGAATGATGAGAACATAAATGAAGTATATGTTTAATATGTTGTTCTATTAAATACAGAAAACTTAAAATTATTGTGGCCTTAGAATATAACGATGCTACATAGAGTAAGGATCACAGAGAAAAAATTTGGGAAATAAATGAAAGAAACGAAAAGAAAAGAGAAAAGAAAGGATAAATAGACTTGAGGATCATTAAAGAAACAACAACAGTCATTAAGAGCTAAAGCTTACTCACGTTGTGGGAAATAACTAGTTATACGGATAGGACCACGGCGAAAGGGCTCGAAGATGTGATATATATATATATATATGTATATACTCTTTACTTTCATATACCAAAAACCTTAGAGGTCATAATCCATATTTTAGCTAATGAGTGGACTGGACCTAAAGATATGATATGGGAAGATAATTGATGCATAGAGAAGTGTAAAATAAGAAAAATAGTATTATGGGCTGAGCGTACGACACTTGAGGCATTACAACTTATGCTGGTAAGAAATTGGGAGTAGTGAATCAAGCATATAAGCATGTATTGCTCGGGCTCTATAGGGTTACTACCAATAACTGTATAAGATTAGGATGTCACACTCAATGAGGTATTGCTAAGACTCAACTCCGTATATGACAACAGAGGGTTATGGGGCAAATGGAATATGGAAAGTGTCTACATAGAGGTTAAAAAAAAAGACCTAATGAATTCTTTCTAAACTTATCAAACCCACGAAATTTTAGCTATGTGAGGCTCTGTATTGATTTAAAGGAGCCTAGAGTTACCCTTGGCCAACTAACATTAAACTTTTCTTGTTAGATATCATTACATAAATTTGTATCCCTTGTTGGAAACCTTGATTTCCTTTATTACAACTAAGAGCTAGCCACACCACATTACGTTATAACACAACCTAACCTATAAAACCTTTTTTTAGTCATATTAACTCCCACTGTTGCTTTTCAAAAATTGTTTGATCACTTTTACAATACTTCAATGGATATCCTTCCCCTCGTTGAATTACCTCATGATGCTAATAGTTAGGTGGAATCATGATCATCAAGTTGAGATGTGTCCCACTTTCTTTTGCTAACTATCCTTACTTAGCTAACCTCTCACAATCCTCCTATCAGTAGTAACATGGTCCCTCTTGCTCATAACTGACCTTGACTATTTCCTTTTAGCACTATTCTTGAATCCATTACATATAAAAAAATGCCTCCTTTTTATTAATTCAAATTAAATAAGTTGAAGTGTAATGTATATCCATATTTGTAACACTTTAAACTCTTTCTTAGTCCTTTCCAAGGTTACAAATTATATGCCTTTGTGAACATGACTTGAGCTTTTATGACAACTCCTTGAGTATAAGACCACTTCTTTCCTATGTCATTTGTTACCTTCCTATAGGTACCCCTACTAGCTTTTCATCATTGTAACCGTGACATCGTCATTCCATTCTATGATTCATGTGAATAAATTAGGAACCATCATGACTTCTATTTTTTCCACCACATAGGCCTACATATGGACCCCTTCTTAACTAGTAAAAGCTACGATTGCAAAGGTCTCTGGTCCATCATGCTGTACCTAGTTTTACCTGTGATTACAAACTAAGTTTTATATCCAGGGTTGTTTCTAATCATATAGCCTACAATAAGTTAAATATTTTGATTCCCAGATGGAATTCGCATACGGAGAAAAGCCTTACGCAAAAGAATGACCTTCTGACTTTATTTCAAAACAACATCTTTTGCATTTTATTGCTTACAGATGGTGATGGTTAACAGTTAATTTTTAGGTGTTTGATTGACAACTTAAATAGTCTATTCTTAGCACTTTTTTGGCTCTTAAATCGATATTGATTGTCTTCTCTTCTTTCTCGTAACCAATCTCTAGAAATATTTGATCTTTTTTGCTACCCATTCCAAATTAGTCATGCTTCGAGTTATTTTTGTCCCACCTTGTGATGGTAATGCTTCCTTTACTTGTCATTCTATATTCTGCCATCTCTTCTTTGAAATAATGACTCACATTGGTGACATTTCCCCCATTATTTTCAAATCATTAACATAGCTTTCCCTTAATCATCTTTGCTTTGATTATTAGCAATATTTCTTTACTACTTTATAACTTCTTGATCTAAATGACTTACTTGAGGTTTTTGATCAATATCCACAATTGCAAAATAAAGCTCATCTTTTATACTGATGCTATTTCCTTTAACATACCTCATAATCATTAATCTCATGAATTGTAAGTGTCATTCTCTTTGACATGTAAAAACCTCATCCCAAAAATTTCCTTGTCCCTACATTATTTTTAATTTTCTATTTCATTCCTTCAAAGCCTTATAGGCTCTCAAAACTACACATGCTTCCTTTTTAGCATGACTAAAAATTTCTCTATGAATCTTGTTACATTCAACTGAATATACTCTTTAATTAAATGCATTTCTTTTCAATTGAAAACATTCCTTTTCAATCTTGATACGTTTAATTGTCATAATCTCTTTTCCCTCATTTCATCAAAGTGTACTTGTGCATGGAGTCTTGCTTGACCGTGCTTCATCCTTATATGTTTGTATAGCTAATTCTGAATTGAAGATATAATCTGACCTACTGATGGGAGAAAATATTTGATTACCTTGATCCTATCACCATTCCTAAAATCGATGGTATAGTTATTTCATTTCTTAAAAATAATGATTATATCGTATAATATCATCTTCCTGAACTGTATTCATGTGTATAGATGGCATGAATGACCATGTATAGCAATTGGTCATCTTTGCTCAAGTCTCATTGTCATTTATCTTTGAAGCCCCTTGTTGCGCTCATCTTTGCTCAATAGATGTCATGCTAAACCTTTCACTTGTCAGATGTTAGCATTTTGTTATCTACTCTTAAGAATTTTAGTTCATTCAATGACATAGATACGTACCATTGCCTTGGTTGCAATCGTTTCTTATGGCTACCCGTTCTTGTTGCCTAGTTGATGGCTACAAGCTCAAAGTTCGTGGGCACTTTTCATAACTATAGCCAATCCTTTCGTAGACTCATAAGATCACCACTTTGTACTTCGCAAATGTATCGTTTGCTACCTTCATAAAGAGTAATAAGAGACTTTTGGCATACAGGAAGGTTTTAAGTAACACAATGCCAATAATGAACTCTTTATGTTAGTCAATCTAGCAAGGCACAAGTATGCTGGCTCTAAAACTATACAAATATAAATGTGGAAGGGCTCAAAACAGTGGTCATTATATGATTTTAAATTAACTCAAAACAATTTAAGGGCTCCACTTTTCATAAATCAAATAGCATGGAAGCTCAACCTATGTTCCAGCAAGACCCTCAATGTCATATGGTTGAAGGTGTACTTCACTCTAGACTACCAAACATCTCACTCCTATCACGCATTTGTATCCTTAGCTACTTAGCTCTTGGGGTAGATGTCAACCCAAAATATGTAAGGACAAACAAATTTCCAAGGAATTGGACTACGAATTATATAAGCACAAGCTTAAGCGCAAAAACAAGCAAGCTTAATAAAATTGTATCTTTAGCATGAGCCATTCACCCAATCATATTCCTTGAAGATTACAAAGACACTTATGATGGATAGGACAACTAAATTATTCTAGTTGTTTTGAGGCAATATCAAATTCCAAGTTCTGAGAATGAAACTTCGTTTAAGAGGGGAAAGTTGTAATCGGCCGAACTTGATTTGTATTAATTAATTTAACTTAATCAATTTTAACAAAAATTGGGTGCACGCACTTCAATTTAATATTTAAAACTCATATATTTTTCATGGTTCGAGTGACATCGATGGCCTCGCGTTTAAATTTTATAGTTAGTAAAGTAATAATAATGTGCCCTAGGTAACTTGTATATGCTTCTTGAGCAATATATTTCCTCACCTTTATCCAAAAAAGGTAAATAATAATGTAATAGTGAGAATTTGATTAGGAATATACTTACAAATGCCAAAGTTCAATTTATGAAAAGCAAGATTGGGTTTTATTATTTATGTTAGAGTGACTTAAAAATATAGAGCAAACAAATAGATGAATAAATCATTATACCACTCAATTAGCTAGTTAGTTGGTTAATTAATTTCACAAGAAAGGAAGAAACAAAAGTTTATTAAAAAAGAGTGAAGAATTTGTAGCACAAACCTTGAAAAAAAAAGAATACAATAAAATAAAAACATTATTTTGTTCGTGAATGAGCCAAAATCCTAAAATATGCCAAAACATCACTTTCTTTCTCCTCCTCCGTCCCCTCCCCTTTGCCTCCCCTGCTCATTGCCCAGCAGTACCACCTTTCCTAACAGCTACTTGACTACCACGTGCCATTGCTCCCACTGCTAGTAGCTCATTGGCAAGTGACTGGCCACCACTACTTCACCTCTCTCCTTCTTCTTGCCTATTTTACTTGGTTTTTCAAAGTAAAAGTCAATTTTTTGTATCCTCTTTCATATGCATTTGATTTATGTTGTTAAATTGATGAAATTACTTCGTGTGGGCTTAGATTGGTATTTTAACATAAATTGAAGCATTGATTTGGATTGAAAGTTAGGAATGTGTTGAAGTTAGTTTTGTCTTCCTAAATATATGATTGGGTGTTATTAACTAGAAGGTAAAAGTTCTTATTTTGGGATTAAACATAGAGATGGGAACTTAAGAAGGGTCAATTAACAAAGAGGTGATTAAAGAACAAAGAGAAGAATATGAATGTATTTGAATTTAGGAATAATTAAACATAACCACGGTATGCATTAACAATTTTGAATGAGTCTTTTATGTTGGTGAGTTGGATGAATTGAATTATACCTTTCATTTAAAAGTCCAAATGCATGACATTAAGTTGGGGAAAATTAAGGGCTGTTAAGGTTAGAAATGAGGGTTAGTGTTTAAGTTGAGGTTTTCACATGAAACTGTGAAAGAAAATTATATTGTTAAGTTTTAACCGCAAGTATACATTGTCAACTATAGTACTTGCAAGTCAAATCCACAAGCATATGGTGAAAGTTAGACCACTACAACTAAAAACTAATCCATATTAATTAAATCAAAAACAATAAATGAATAAAATAGAGTCATTCAATCAACAAAAATTGTACCTAACCTAAACATGACTGAATTTAACAACCGCTAACATGCAACTGATAGAATGATTCAGAAAGTACTAAACTTAAATCAAAAAGAGGGAGGATAGAGTGAGAGGAAAGATATTGCCAACTAATTGAAGGTTGAAATTGAAAGCTGAATTGAATAGATGAATGGAAACTCAAACTTAAATTAAAGTTAAGTTCTTGAATCAAAGGTCTTGAGAGAGAATTAAAATAAAGTAATCTACTCCTAAAATCTAAAGTAAAACATAAGCTAAGACGATGAAGAATTAATTGATGAATTGTGGTACCCAAGGCCCCCTTTCATAGTGGTGATAACTTTTCTTCACTTTCCAAACTCTAGTTGGAGTAGGTTTCTTACTCTCCATTATTGATAATTATTAGGAAAGTCAACACACTAAGGAAATTGCTTGGAATCCACTTGATTTCCAAACTTTCACTTGGCTATAACTTTCCAAAATTTGTTCCAATTAGTCTTGCATGCCAAGCTAGTAAGTGCAATATTTTATTAAATTATTATGTCCTGCATAAATACACTAAAGCCAAATAAAATCCAAATGTATTCTCAATTTTAAGCAAAAACTAAGTACTTAGAAGCATTTATTTAGTCACTTTTAGCAACCGAAGAAATACTCCTACACCTAGATTTTGCTCATCCTTGAGTAAAATAAAGGAATATATATCTAAGACACCTAACTTACTTTTATAGAAATCACGGTTGCACTTAACACGTGCAATAAGCTCTTTAAACCTCTAGGATTCCCCTAGTGGATGAGTGTGGTCTCATGGGGGTTTACAAATTATATACCCACAAAGTATTTGAAGAAGAAAAAGGAAAGAGAAAGAAAAATAGTTTTTTTTTTATTTTTCAAAATAGAAATCCAAGGGAGCATTGTATGCACTTAATCAACAATATCACCCCTACAACCTAAGTGTTAGATTATGCACACATACAATGTAGCTATCAAGAATCTTGGTCTCCACTAGTGACATCTACACACCAACTTTTCATCCCACAATGCATTACAATACTAAATCCATTTTAGTGAATGCAGTGTACAAATGTACCATCACCTGAGGAGGTAGGAATACTAAAGCCGACTTAATCACACTTGACTATTACTTTATGGACTTACTATTACAGGAATCAAGGTCTCCCAGTTTCAGTACTGCCTCAAAGAGTAGTACCTAGTAGCGTATGTCTCAAAGGAATACTTTTCATTCCCAACTTAAAAACTCTTTTTATTTTGATTTTTGTCCTTTTTCGTGCGTTTTCTCTTTTTAGAATTTTTTTTGCTTTTTCTTTTTTTTTTGCTACATAAAAGCAAACACAAAAAAAGGACAAGTGAGAGAATCAACCATAGATGCCTAAGACCCTAAGACATTGGTAATATACAAATACAGATATCACTTAAAATTATAATAGAATCATCGCATTAGAATTGGGGTATAAAGTGACACAATTTGGACTAAGGTCTATCGTGTAAACAATAGTCATATACAACCCAATATTAAATCACAAGGAGTCAAAGTCAATCAAAATAGTATAACTCCCTAAAAAGCACAAAGAGAGAAAACTTTTTTGGTTTTTTTTTTCAAAAATCTTTTTTTATCTTTTTCAAAAATTTGAAATGTAGCTTCTCCTCCTCCGTGCCAAAACCACACAATGTCCCCGTTGTGGGAAAGGGAGCATCAAGGACACAAAAAAAAAAAGATGAAAACTAAAAGTCACCACATACGCCACATACAAGGGATAGAACAATACAGATACTAAATGTACCCGAGCTACCTCATCACCCATCATAAATCACTAGGTGGCTCACAGAGCATCAGACACTACACATCAATCTTAAGCTGTTATCCCAATCAAATCTCATCAAAGTTCTCAGTAGACTGTCAAATACCTTGGAACACATCCAAAAAAAGTGGACGTAAGAAAAATAGAAATATAAGCATGCATCCACACAAGTTAAGGCTCATTTCAACTTGTCAAACTTACAAGCCTAATCATTAGCAACATATATGACCACATATATTAGGGAGGAACAAGATGATGGCTTCAAAATATCACAATTATCAAGAATGCTGTTTCTAGGGGATTCTACCTATTCTAAATCATCATCTAGGCCCTTAAGTTCTATAATCTCAATATCCTTAAAGGTTTGATTGAAGATACTAGAGGCAACCATATGATCAATAGAGCTTAAAATAGGGGTCTTAGGAGCATTGAAGAAGTGGCCACAAATGGTGGGCTTAGAATGACCTAAAGGTGATCAAGTAGGGGCTAGCTTAGTGAACATGTGAGAAATAGGATCCACTAATTCTAAATTAGAGGAGCTTACCTCAACCTTATGCTCCACAATTAACTCTGCATGGTAAATATCTTATGACTTAATAAAATCATTGTGCTTATACACATCAGACATATCCTCATGTCACTTATCAACATAAGTACTAACATCACTCCCAAATTCTTCACCCTCATCAAACTCATACGTTTGAGAAAAATAAATACGTAGTTCAGGTATAACACTATCAACAACATTTTTATGGCATGGCTGCTAGTCTTAGATAAAATGCCAGATAACAAAGATATAGGGAAGTCAACATTTTCCCTAACGTTGATAAAAGGTGTTTCAATTGAAGACGCAAACCTACGGGAAATAATATACTCAAAATCATCATCAAGACTAACCTCAGGTGTAGGGTATCCTAAACCAAAGTTAGACTCATGCACATTATCATCTCCCCTTAGTTGATTAAAACATTAAAACATGTTCTTCTTCATAGTCTCAATCATTTAGTCTGACATATCATTCATCATCTTTTTAAGATTATCACAATGAGCATTATTTATGTGATATGGACAGTTACTAATATCACGATCAGAAGATTTATAATAATCACACCAAACATGTAACGCCCCAACTACTAAATATGTAATTAGTCTTAATTAATTAGTTGCTAATAGCCAATAAGGTGGGAAATATGAGATTAGGGCACTACTGCCATCCTAAAAAGGATAAGGCTGAACTAATTAGTATGCTCAATACCAGCATAATAACTTTTGAAGTATACAACCTGAACATGCTTGAGCCCCAATGACAAATTAATAGCCCACCTATATGCTCGTAGGCACCTCTCGACTTAGAGAAAAAGTAGCGGTAAGCTTGGGTAAACTCCAGTGATTAACTCCTTGCTTCGCTTTGCGACACTCAATGCATAACTCCTCAATTGCCCGACCTAAAACATGAAACACAAAATGTTCAAAGCGTGAGCCGAAGCTCAAGACGTTTACCCCCATAATGTAAAGAATAGAGTTTAGTTTTCATTGAGCGGCCGCGTTTTAATTCATTTTAGTTCGAAATCAGGGATAGAGAACCATAACAAAATTATTACTGATTATTATCTGAAAGTGGAATCCAAACTGATGAGTAGGGATGGCAATGGGGCGGGTACGGGGCGGGTTGAACCGTACCCTTACC
The DNA here is from genome assembly GCA_029747015.1 of Carnegiea gigantea. Classification (NCBI taxonomy): domain Eukaryota; kingdom Viridiplantae; phylum Streptophyta; class Magnoliopsida; order Caryophyllales; family Cactaceae; genus Carnegiea; species Carnegiea gigantea. The sequence goes on from JAKOGI010001059.1 coordinate 176,542, forward strand.
CATACCCATTTTCGAAAATCATACCCATACCCGTACCCGTACCCATCGGGTATTAAAAAATAAAACCCATACCCATACCCATCGGATTTTGCGGGCTTACGGGTTTTATTCGGGTTTACATAAAAAATAAAAATTAATACCCATATGAAACCCATATCCAAGTACGATATACGTTTTTGTCATTATAAGATTGTAAAATTGTGATATTTTGAGAATATATTGTTTAGAAATGTGAAATCAAATACATTATTGATTAATTTTTTGTTAGAATGATTTGGATTAGACTTAAACTGGAAAAATATTAATCGAAAATATTTTTTTTTCCTATTATAAAAACGGGTACGGGTAGGGTACGGGTATGGGGCGAGTGAGGGCCATACCCATACCCGTACCCATACCCATACCCGTTTTCCAATACCCGCCCCATACCCATTTAAAACCCATTTTCACCACCCATTTGGGTTTTAAATGGGGCGGGTTTTGCGGGTTTTAAATGGGTACGGATTTTATTGCCATCCCTACTGATGAGCTCATGTGTATGTTGTGATTATTGAATGGGTGTACACCTGTCAGACCAATCGAATAGCCCGACTTGAAGCCGCACAGGTGAATTGAAGGGTGTAGCCCTGATAATTGATAATTGGTGGGTCCATTTGATTATGTATCAAAACAATACTTGAAAATGATTCATTAAATAATTATATATTATGAGATTTTGATATTTATGAAAAACATGTGAACTTTTGAAGGGTACAGGCATTAAACGTACCTGGAATTTCCAAAACCTCTCCCTTTTCGTAAAGCAGTTGTTCATGGCTTAAGGACGACGGAAATGACCTCGTTTCTACTCCAGTTATATATATACATATATATTTTAATGGTTAGTGAAGTTTTAACTAATTTTCAATAATTGTAACCTTAGTAACTAATGCACACAAATCAATCTTGATTTCTCATTTATACATGTTTTCTTTATATTATTCTCGTGATTATTATTATTAGTGATATTGATGTTATTATGCTATGATAGGTCGTAATGTTGTTACCGTTATTGTTATTAATATTAGTGATATTTTCATTTAAGTTATTATAATTATTGTTATCAGATGTTTTTGCTTGTTATTATCATAAGTTTCATTTGTATTATTATTATGATTGTTATGGAAACAAATATTATCGCTAGTTCTTTTGGTTCAAAATTGACTTTCAATGCCAACCAAGTCTCAAATAGGGATAAACTACACAGAAGTACCCTCAGTTTAGTGTAAACTATTTTAAGGACCCTCGGTTTTTAAAACTAAATATAAGGTACCTTATCGTTTGTAGTAACTAACAGAGAGGACCCTCAAATTCTTATTTGAGCTATTTTCTAGATCCAGGCACTATTCTATTTTGCAAAGTACGTCCAAAAATTTTTCATATTTGCAAATCTATCCTTAATCCTTAAAAACTTACTTTCGAAATATTTAAATTTGTGTTTGTGATATTTTTCCCACTAGTATAAATTCGAGGTCCTTTTTCAACTGGTATCAGAGCCACGTGCACAAAAATAATTAAGATTATTAAGCTAATTAATGATTAATTAAGCTAATTAACTGAGATTAGTTATGATTAATGCTTGAATCATCACCTGCTTGTCCTAGTCCTAGTTATTCACACATTGTCCACTCACCTGAAGGAAATATCTCTGTAGCACCTCAATTAAACTATATCACTAATATAGTTTTAGAATCAAAAGCAGAATTAGCTAAAATTAAGGCGGAACTAACAGATCTTAAGAATCAATTAGCTGTTGTCCATCTTTCTCTCATTAACGAAGTTAGACATAGTGAAAAAGCTACTCCTAGAATTAGTAATCCTTTTCAGCATAAATATCCTTTCCAAAACCCCAAAAATAAGATTCCATTTCCTTTGCAAGAGATAAAAATTCAAAAAGAAGTAGGAGAACAATATGATGAAAAATCGACTGAAAAGAAAGAAAAAGAAGATGGAGTATAAGCAACATACCCTCGAAGAGCTACAAACAATGTTTGATAAAGAACAAAATCCAGAAGAATTAAACAAAATTATGAGCGCAATTAGTGATAAATATAATATTTTGTCTGATGATAATGAAGAAACTAATAATATCCAACTAGAAGAAGAAATATATCAGCAGATAAATCTGATTAAATTAGAAGATCTCAATGTTTTACCATTAGAAGAAATTAGAAGAAGACTTGATAAGAAATATGGCAAAATGATTAATGAAAATGAAATCAATGAGATTGGAGAAGAAATCGACTTATATGAAAAAGAGACTAATCTCGTTAAGAATATCATCCCTAAACCTGAAGAATTTGGTGAACCATCTAGAAGAAACACTCACTTCCTAAGACCTAGGTATGTTCTTGCAGGACGCACAAGCAATTTTTCCTTAGGGTTTATCCCAAGGAAAACCACAACCTATGAAGAAATTGGCCTTATCCCAATTAGTCAAAGAGGATACATCTTAAACATTGATGGAGCCCGTAATAGAGAAGAGATATTTAAGCACTGGAAACGAAGAATGAACAGTGTCTTAAACTTAAATACTACATGGACTGCGGCAAACTTTCTAAACTATATCGAGTATAGTTTCTCTGGCACTGTAGCTGACTGACATAATTCATTAAGTGAAGATGGTAAAAATACATTAAGAATAATGGAAACACTTGCTTCTATGTTCAGAAGCCTGTGCAAAGAAATTGAAACTAAATTCATCGGAGCTAAAATTAATTTTGAAGAAAAAGTACGAGAATGGCAAAGAAAAATTAACAACATAGAACTATGAGATATGAGATACCTAGAAAATTATATTGCAGAATTCAATCAATATTATTACAAAATTGGGCATAATGAAACAAATCTTGACATGTTCTATGACAAGTTGCTATATCCTATAAATTCTATAATTAATGAAAAATACATGGCATGGTTTGAACGAACAGATGCTGTTGATACCCTTGGTTCAAGAATTTCCTATTTGCAAAAATGGGCCAATGAACAATGTCTCGATTTTCAAAAGCAAAAGAAGATTAAAAAGCAAAAGAAGAGCTTTAACAAGCAAAGAGGCGAAAAATATAGAAGAAAATATTACAACAAATCAAGTTCTAAAAAACGTAGATTTTTTAGAAAAGCTGCTTATTACCCGGCAGGAAAAAAACAACTGCAAATGTTAGGCACGTGGAGAAGTAGGTCATTATGCTAATGAATGCAAAAACAGAAAGAATAACAAACTTATTAAAATCTTAGGAAGCCTAGATTATGTTGAGTTTAGTGAAGATGAGGATTTAGACCTAGCCCTAGGCAACAACAAAGGAATTGTTGAAATTATAGAAGACAATAAATATGAAGAAAGTGATTATGAAGAAACTAGCCATATGATGAAAAGTAGCTCGGTTAGCCTTGGTGATCTCCAAGGAGAAGAATTTGTTGTAGACAATGATCATGAGGAAGTCAAAGGAGATTAGGTTCTTCCTATTTTCCAAAAAGATATGATTTATAAAAAATCTATTTTTCAAATAAAAAGCAAATACGTATGTGAAATGATGGAAGGGGACCTTGAGATAAAAGATTGCGAGTGTGACGTTAGGGAAGTTAATCTGATTAATTAGGAGAATATCCTTAAGTAAAACAAAGATAAAAAGTATAGGCATATCCATGTCGGAAGCGTCCAAGTTTGAATCACTTCATTACAATATTATGGTAAAGATATTGATCTTTATGTTTTACTCTGTGATATTAAGCACATCAAATTTAATAATCAGATAATCACAGGGATAAAAACTAATTTCTGTAATGGGTTAGTAGGTTTCAACTGTCAACCTGGATATTATGTGAGTTTAAAAGATGAATTTGCTAAAAACTTCCTATCCCTTAAGATAAAAAAAAGTTGGGATGGATATGAAAAGAGGAGGATATCCTTTAAGGATATTTTAGAAAATTATCTACAAATAGACAATACAATAGATCCTAAGACTAAGGTAACAATGATAGAAGTAGAGAAATTTGAAAGTCCTACCCCTATTCAAAAGATCCAGAGGATCAAGTCCAATCCACAGAGATAAAAATCGATCATTCATGGATATCTAGTTTTGTTAATCCTACAAAGATCAATAAAAAAAATATAATAAACATTGATGAGGAACACAAAATCACCATTAGACCCCAATTATTAAGAAGTATGAGTACAAGGTCAGATTGGGGAGAAGGATCTTCATCCCGCTAAAGAAGAGCTTAAGGAAGATGATACAGTTAGCATGTCCAGTGAAATGAGTAGAATGAGTTTTGAGGCTGTGAGACCCAGTCTAGATCGATTAACAAGTCTAGATAGAAAATTCATTGGATACAAAACTAGAACCGTCAGTGAACCTATCTACGAAGATGAATTAGTTAAAAATATGACTATGGAAATCTGCTATGAACCTACCAATATAAACCCTAATAGCATCCACATACCAATAAAGATATGTTTAGATGGATATAATAAATATGAACTATGTGCCTATATAGATAATGGTTGATCTGTATACTTTGGAAAAAGATCATTATTTTCTGAGTTTATGTGGAAAAGGGCTAAAAATCCGTTACAAGTAAGGATAGCTGATAATAGTGTTATGAGCCATAATGAAGCCATAGAAGGATTATCCATAGAATTAGAAGGAGTTCAATGTATTATACCAGTTCTATGAGCTACGGATTAACCCTCTCATGATGTGATTATTGATAATAATTTCCAAAGATTATATTCTCCATGCACTCAGACCATAAACCAAATAATATTTACCATTAACGATTACTCAGTTCCTATTGAAAAATTAAGTAAAGCTTACACTCATCAGAAAATTAAATTTACACGCAGCCAGCGTGGTGAAAAGATAATGTCTGCACAACGAGAAGTAGCACTAACAATCTCATTACTCGAGTTATCTGTTAAAGAGGAAATTGTTGAACAACAAGAAAAATTATGCAAAGAACTCTACTCTGACAACCCTCTGAAATTTTGAGATAAAGACAAAACATTTGCTAAAATCACTTTACTAAATCCCAACACTATCATCCGAGTCAAACAAATGGTGTATACCCACCAGGATATCCAATAATTTGATAAACAAATTAAAGAACTTCTTGACAAAGGATTAATCAGAAGTAGCAAAAGTCCTCACACTAGTCCTACTTTCATGGTAAGAAATCATGCTGAAGAAAAAAGAGGAAAAGTTAGAATGGTAATTAACTATAAAAAGCTTAATGACAATACTGTCTTTGATGGTTACTATATTCCTAACAAAATAGTCCTTTTTAACAGAATTCAAGGGGCCTCTTGGTTCTCGAAAATGGATTGCAAAAGCGGTTATTAGCAGATAACAATGGATGAGGAAAGTATTCCTTTAATTGCATTTAGTGCCCCACAAGGTTATTATAAATGGATAGTAATGTCATTTGGTCTTAAAAATACACCTCAGATACTCCAGAGAAGAATGGATAACATCTTCAAAGATCTTAATCATTATTGTTTAGTTTACATTGATGATATCTTTATCTTTTCTAAAACCATAGAACAGCACAAAGATGATATCTTAGCTGTCACCCAAAGATGCATTGATCATGGTATTATACTTGGTAAGAATAAATGCATTTATGCTGAATAAGAAATTGAATTTTTAGGTCTAGAGATAAAAGCTTGACAGATTATTCTACAAAAACATATTCTAAAAAAAGTAGAAAACTTTCATAAAAAAAATTGAAGATAGGAAGCAACTAGAAAGGTTTATGGGATGTCTTCCCTATGCTTCTGATTTCATTAAAGATTTGGCTAAACTAAGAAAACCATTACAGTAAAAACTCAAAAAAGATGTTAGCTGGACATAGACCACTAATAATTCAAAGATTGTCCAGAACTTCAAAAAGATGTGTAAAAATTTTCCTGTTCTTAATTTACCAAATGAAGAAGATGATTTAATTCTTGAGACAGATGCCAGCAATGAACACTGGAGTGCAGTACTCAAAATCAAAGAAGGAGAAAAACTTTGCAAATACAGCAGTGGAAGCTTTAATAAGGCAGAATACAACTATCCCATAATGGAAAAGGAAATCCTTACAGTCATGAGGGGAATTAAAAAATTCTTAATCTTTTCAGCCCCAAAACCTTTTGTTATTTGAACTGATTGCAAAAGGATACTTGGTTTTGTGAAAAAGAATGTATCAAATATGCAAGCGTAAGGGCGACACCTGCGTTGGCAATTATGGCTTAACCAGTTTTCCTTCTCTATTGAACATATACAGGGATCGAAGAACTCTCTGGCAGACAGTTTAACTCGAGAACTCGCCAATGGTGATTATCAAAGCTGAACTACTGCCAGGAAAGAAGAAAATCTTTAATGAAATGCGAGTCATACTAGAATGGGATACGCCTTCTGGTAAAGTCCTTATTGATAACTTGGAGTTCCATACAAAAAGTAGATCATGCTTTGGTCTACTTTCTACTGCCTACCTAATAGCCTAAAGATTTTCTCTTCTAGAATTACAAAGTAATTACCTTCGGTGTCCTTATGATATCCAAGAGAAAATAAGTTCTTATGTTAGAGAGAAATGGTTCAATGAGTGGTATACAGCCTGCATCGACTTTTATCATCATTATTCTTATGATATTTGGGAATCTTGGAGTACAACAATCTATTTTTCCGACAGATCTGGAATTGGTGGTATTTATTTTCCAACCAATTCATTATCTCCCTGTGATCCTGTCTTTAAAGCCTGAAAATACGGGATGATACTTTATTTCTCAGAAGTCCCAGATCCAGAGTTCTCATTTTTCTTAACCTTAATTAAGTTCCATCAATATATGTTCAAAAGGTTCCATTGGATTCTCAAATCTCCTGAGGGACCAACAAAAGTTTCAGTTCGCAGATACCTAACTTTGGAAGTTTATAGCGCCCTGATTGAATATGAAAATGGAAAAGCCAAACCAACCCATTATCTTGTCCAAATCGTTGACTGCGACAATCCTAGTGATCAACAGCAAAATTGAATTCATAGAGATCCGATACATATAGTTATTGATCCTACATTAGTAAGGGCTATTGGATTTTTCAACATTTATCATCAATGTTGGGCATTAATCGAACGAAGAAAAACGTTAATACATTGTGAAAACACTACTTTCGCCTATGATAATGAATTTAAAGACTACATGAAGGGGGAAGAAGCCATGTTAGAAGATATCTTTGATTATCTCTTTGATGTTGGAGTTGGAAAATTCTTATCAGAAAAAGGAAAGAAATATCTCCTTGAATTATTTGAAGAATATGATCCAGAGCATCTTAACCAAATTGATGAAGATTTTGATGATTATCCAAATAATGATGGTTTGGAAGATATAATTGGAGATGAAGGAATGCAGAATCTCAATAATGATGACTAGTCTTATCATCATTAAAAGTTCTGAAGAGGCTGCCCTATTATTGTGCTATTTTGACAAGTATCTGGTTTGTAAAATAAAGTGTGTACTGTAGCCATCAGTGTATTATAGACAATTGTAGCCATGTGAAAAATCATTATGTACTATAGCCTTTAAGGCATCCTATGTACCCCCCATCCCTCTATAAATAGAGAGGTTGAATGCTGAGAAGGGATACGGTCATTTGAGCATTCTTGAGCAAGTGAGAAATTGGGATTCTCCATTTCTCTATGAGCAAGCATCTCTAATGATCTTAACTTAAGTTTCTCTTCAAAAGCATTCCATTGTGAGATAACCACTTTCAAGCTTTCAATAAATGAAGTTTCCTAATAAGGAACGTTATCCAATTGAACCTTATGTCTTAAACATTATAATTTCTTGATTAAAGTTCCACCATCCTTGTAAAACATTAAAAACTTGATTAGTAATTATGATCTGAGGTAGGAAACAAAACAGATCTGTAGTGTGCCTGATCTAAGGTAGGTGGGGTTGAGATTAGCAATCTTTGTAAACCGGAAACTAGAGAAACGCCGAATTTCAGCACCGACTAAGTTCAGGTAACGGTCAAAACTCTCTAATTAAGTTTTGATTATTTTTGCTAAGCATGGTGGGCGTATAACCACAGAAATTATAATATATAATATATAAGTAGTAGATTGTGATAACTAGTACCAGTAAAGTCATTATAAGAAGTTAAATCAGTTAAAATAAGCTTAGTTTCTGAAAAAACCCCTAAAAATAGCTTATTTACACGTTTTTCCTATTCCAGGGACTATTCTACAATTTCTAAAAGTTCAAGGACTAAATAATAAAAAAAAAGGACCAAAAAATTAGTTTCCTGAAAACTTAGGATATCTCAGAATTAGTTTCGACAAAGTTTAGGCCTAAAAATAGTTACCCTTAAATTTAGGGATCTAAGTGTTAGTAATTCCTCAAATAGATTTAGATTTTTATTTATTTGTTTGGGTCGTGAGAACCTACATCATTCTCCATCATTTAAACATTGATCAATATTTGTCTTTCTCTGTGAGTTACAAAAATATGTAATTAATCCCTTACACTAATTCGAGCCCAATGATCTCACCATTTTAACTAAATCACAAGTCCCACGATTACTTTTAATTGATAATGTCACCCAAATTCATACACTGAAATTCATTCAATCCCCTTAAATTAATCCTCTAATATTCATGTTGAACTTAATTCGTTCTCAAAAACCCAAAATAACATTTTCACTCAATTCTCAATACCACACATTTCAACTCCTTAAATTACTTTCGAGGTTATATTAAGTCATGTATTCCAAAAGAAACCATCTCATAACTGCATTTTCCTCCAACCCCACTCTACTTCACCCATCTCATGGCAAGATCCACACCCACACACACCCCTTTAGTTCCTTTCATAAGACACACCCATAAATTCCTCAATCTTCATCTGAATTAAGATTTATAGGCATAACAATACAATTTAAAATCAATACTCAAGCTTCTCTTAAACAACCATATACAATCAATCAATCAATCTTCCAATTCATCATAATAATCTTTAAATTAACCCAATTTAAGTAAATCCAAGCTAAAATAACACCTTAACTAACTAAATTAAGAACAAAAAGGAGTGAAATGAGTGAGGGGAGACTAGGGTTCACCTTCTCGAATCACCACGGAAACAACCAAAACGAAGTTGGAAGGTGAAGACAGGGCTGGCAGCAGCAAAGTGTGACTGGCGGCAGGCACAATGGGTGGCCGGTGCTGGTCGACGGCTGGGTAACAGGTGCTCGGTATTGATCTGCTTCGAAACAAGATTGGGGGCTTGGGTTTGGGTGTGTGTGTCACTGGGCTGGGAAAAATAAAAGGGGGTGCTGTTGCCTCATGGAAACAAATAAGAGGAGGGGTAGGATGAATTTAATCTTATAATTTTTTGTTTAACCGCCTCCCCATTCTAGACATTACTTGGTTCTTTTTTGTTTTTTCCCTTTTGCGTGTGTAGTATATAACTCTCCTAAACTATTAAAAAAAATTAGTTTAGGCTAACATTAGTATCCTCTTGGTTTATTGAGAACAAAATATAAATTCTACCCAATTAATTGGTATGCTCTTAAAGTATATTTCTTTCCTTTTTTTTGTTAATGTTATGATTTTATTTGTATGATATCGGTGAACAAATTGTACATATATATATTCCATGTAAGTTGCAACCTTAGTCACTTTTATAAATGGGCTTCTCTTACTTGTTCATTTATTTACGTATTTATTTATAAGTTCTGAACGATTTAATATGGAGCATGTCTAAATTTCATTTCGAGATCACTTTGTGATCCAAACCTACAATTGCATAGACAGATCAAATACTGAATTGAAATGTGGCGCTCAATTTAATTAATTTAAATAAGGATTAATCAAGGTAATTAGCATAGGTTAGGTTTGGGCTATTACAAAACATAAGTACAATCAAGAACACAATGGTGTGATTGAGCATGTAGGTCCTTAAACTGGCCATGCAAATAAAAATTAGCATGACAAATGGATGAGTCGCGAGTAGGGTATCCTAGAGTTTCTTTAGCCTTTTCAGATTCATAACTGTCCTAACCTAAATGTTTTGTCAAAGCTTCACCAGGAGTCTTCAAAAGAAAACACATTGAGTCTAAGATAGCTTGGGTCACCTCATTCACTCGTGCATAGACAACACCACAAATTTACCATTTTTCATACTTTTTGTTCACAAGTTTGGCACAAAAGTCATTAAGCCTAGAGAAATAACTTCAGAAAGGTTCGTGCTCGTATTAAACGTAATGGAAAATTAGCATTTATTTGGGTTTTTTTTTGAAATTTTCAATTTTGGGGATCTTTGATTTTTCTAAACAAGGAAAATAGACCAAAAAAATTACGTGATACAAATCAAATTAACTCAGTAGCTAATCTAAACACAAAAAGTATGAAAGTAATCTCCTAATAGAAATTATGAAACTAATATGATAAATTAGCTGAAAAGAAAAATAGTGACCTAAATTCAAACAACCATCTCCAACAGCAGCACTAAAAACTTGTATGTAGGAAAACTGATGTAAAATTTTAACTACAAGCATCCGGTTGTCAATTGCAGTACTTGAGGATCGAATCCACAGGGACAGTGTCAGATCTAGACCACTACAACTAAAAACTAGTCCATATTAATGAATTGAAAACACTAAGCCAATAAAAGAAAGTCACCCAACCAACAAAAATTGAACACAACCTAAACATGATTGAATTTAACAATTGTTAACATGCAACCTAGTAGAATGATTTAAAAAGTAGTAAATTTGAAGGAAAAAAAGAAGAGGGGAACAAAAAGAGAGAGATAGAGAGAAAAGAAATTACCAACTAATTGAAAGTAGAATTTCAAAGTTCAATTGGATAGATGAATAAAAACTCAAGCTTGAATTAAAGCTAAGTACTTGAATCAAGGTTTTTTGAGACAATTAAAATAAACTAAGCCACTCCTAAAATCTAAACTAAAACCTAGTCTAAGATGATGAAGAATTGACTGATAAATTGAGGTACCCAAGACTTCCTTTTACAGTGGTGATAACCTTTCTTAACCTTCCAAATTCTAGTTGGAGTAGGTTTCGTCTTCTCCACTCTTGATTTATATTAGGAAAGTCATCATAATAATACAATTGTTTGGAATCGACTTGATTTCCAAATTTTTGTTTGGCTACAGCTATCCAAAAATTATTCCAGTTAGTCTTGCATACTAACCTAATGACTGCAATATTTCATTAAATTATTGTTCTCTACACAAATACACAAAATCCAAATAAAATCTAAAAATAATCTCAACTTTGAGGGAAAACTAAGTAATTACAAACATCTATTTGGCCACTTTTAGTGACGGAACATTGAGTTCGAGGAAAAAGGATGGGAGAATGAGAAGCTCAAATCTCAAATTAATTAAGCATAATTATATTGTAAGAACCAAACTGACTTTTAACCGTAATTTTGTCGTGAATGGGTAGTATATACAACTTAAAGGAGTTTGAGCTAACCATTAGCTAAGGTGTGATTGGTTATGGTGTGTTAACTAACTTCAACTTGGTTGAAAGAGGTGATGATGAGGTGCTTACGAAGAAAAGTCGTATGGTTTGCAGTAGAAAACATAATTAATTGAGTATAGGTCTTCTGAACGTATGTAAGAGAAACAATAACACTGACACAAATCAGAAGCCAATTTCTAGTTTACTAAATCTATAATGGAGGAAATATCTCTCCATAGAATAAAGTCACAAGTAAGAATTTATTTTCAACCCTCGAAGATAGACTGTATATATAGAGAATAAAATAACCTTCTATTCTCTAGTTTGATATGATAATTAAATTCATTTTACATGAGGCTAAATTACACTAATTTCACTCATTGGATTTAAGTAATTTATAATTAGTTGATATAAAATAAAATGGAGTGGACATTAGAGACTCCTAAAAAGAAAAAGGTAAAATATATTTCTTCTCACAGTAGTATGAGCAACAACACTGAACCAAATCAGAAAAACTCATTAATTGCAGTCGGTTGACTAGAGAATGAGTAAAACAACAAACTGAAGAGTGAAATTTAATAAATGTACACATGTGTGATGCTTTTATAAATGTAATCAGAATTAAGAAAATAAAAATTCAGACTCTTTACAATATTAAAGTCTATGTGAATCAGAAGACAAGGTCATCATCACTGGGCTGTTCCATATCAATTCCTAAAGGATAACGTATTTCAAGAAACAAGGTATATATACTGCATGTGTCTTTCGAAATTTACATATTTTTATAAATAACATATCTCGTAATACATAATTTTTTTAATAAATCATTTACAAGTAGTGTTTTGCTAAATAATCAATTGGACCCACAAATTATCAATTAGCAGTGCTTAAGCCCATCATTCACCCCTGTGGTGTCAACTCAGGCTTCCCGATCGACTTGGGAAGTATACACCTTACTTATTGATAGCATTGTTAACATATGCTCATCAAATTCGGTTCCATTTTCAAATAATAACCGGTAATAGTTTTAATATAATTCTCTCCCCCTAGATTCAAACTAAAATGAATTTAAATATAAGCACTCACAGAAAAATAAATTTTATCTTTACAGTATAGGAGTAAATGTATTATACTTTGGCTCATTATATGAATATTTTCATATTTTATGTTTCAAGATAAATAAATTGTGAAATCCCCACCTAACAACACCAGAGATGCAAGGAGACAGTCATTAGAGTCTGGACATGCTCATAGTGACATTTTATAAAACCAAGGGTCATCAAAATATATGCTTTCTAGGTCGCCGGACTGTCGCTTGAATTTGGAAATGTAAAAATCGTGCACCATTTGGTTTTTTTTTCTTTAATGTAAGCTAAACTATGTTGTAATGTTTATGTTAAGTGACTTAACTAAGCCTTATCCTCCCTAGGATGATAGTCGCATTATAACTATGTTCTTTCGCTGTATTAACTCCCAAAGCCTATATAACTAAGGTATCATGTGATTAGGAGTTTGGCCATTATAACTAGGACGCCCACAATACATTTCACAAATACCAGGCCGCATATAATCACTTAAGACCCTAAATTGGGTCAAGAAGATCTTACCTACACTCAGGACCCCACATTGAATCACGAAGATCCCTCACTCACTTTACGTGATAATCTCCAACCAATGTCGAGCACCCTGTCTATATTATATGAACCTTCCTAACTGTGACAACTTACTTTCAAAACTTTTCATAACTAGACCTTCCAAAATCTTACGGGCTATATTTTCCCACTTTGCAAATTGTTGCTCCAACTGCTTTTCAAAAACTATTGCACCCATGCTATGGTAAACTATAATAGCATATTCTTCTTGTTTTGTTTTCCCGTCCTTTTACCACTTATTTTTCTATTTCTTGTTTGTTTCCTGTTTTTCTTTTCTTACAAAGCAACATATGATTAACTAATATATTTTTGGGTTGAACCAAATCCTCCACCTTATATATGGCACAATTATATAAATATTTTTTGTCCTCGTATGATATTCTTTTAGGTGAGATTATGTTGTATGATAAGTGGAGTGCCTACCCAAACTAAGTGTTCTACGTATATTTATAATGATCATTAGGGTTTTATATAGTTACATGTACTGACCTCAAGGCCTGATAATAATAGTAGCTTACATATATACACTAGTACATCCCTTCAATCTGTACAAGGTGAAACTATAGAGAGATTGACGTTTAACCAATGAAACTTCTGTGACCACAAGCCTTTGGTGAAGATGTTAGCAACCTCATAGTGTGAGAATGAACCTTATCTTTAAATGATACCTGCTAATCATCTTACATACAAAGTAATAATCTACCTTAATATGCTTGCTACCATTGTAAGAACAAGATAAGTAGTAAGATAAGTGGCAGATATGTTGTTACAGAACAGTTTAATTAGAAGTTGTACCAAAATATCCAAGTCTAGCAGTTATTGTCATAGCCACTGAACTAGTACAACTGTGTAGGCAACTGCATGATGTTTGAATTTTTTTCAAGATCAAAATACTATGGGTTGCCTTTTAGACTTCCACAAAATGAGACTAACCCTGTGGAACATAGCAAACCTAGTGGTAGAATGACTTCTATGGGAACATCTAGCCTAATCAAAATCACCAAAGAAACCATGAGATCCAACTTCGAATTTGCCTTAAGGAACATACTATGATTTGCAGTACCCTAAAAGTACCTGAAAACGCGCTTGATAGCATTCAAGCGAGATGTGCGGGGAGCATGCATAAATTGAGAGAGACTACATAGACATAAGGAATTTGGCTGGTTATGATAGGATATTACAGTGCTCCAACCGCACAAAAGTATACAATGTGATCAAGAAGAAACTAACAAACAATTAGGAACATTGTGGTCCTCGAAGAACCTGGGGTATGCATGGATTTAAGTGTCCAAAAGTAACATTTCCTAAGCTGGTTAGCAGCACACTTGTGTTGAGAAAGAAAAAGACCTGAAGGAGTACGTACCACCTAAACCCTAAGGAAGCAATAACGGTCACTAAGACCATTCGTACATAGTCAATGGAACACATGGCAATAAATAAGTTAATGAGGACAAGATTATTAGAGGTTAACAACATGTCATCAACGTATAACAAGATAACAAGAGTAATAGAGTAATGACTTTAACCAAACATATAAGCATCGACTTTGCTACATATGAAATCTTGGACAAGAGAAATGAGCTAAAATGATGAAACCAAGCACGAGGTGACTGTTTCATGCCATACGAGGTCTTCTTGAAATGACATACATGATTGGGATACTAAGCGTAGACAAAGCCAAATGGCTACAACCCTATCAAGATATATATGTGGAAAAGCATTTTTCACATCAAGTTGATAAATTGTCCAGTTGCAAGACATAGAAGTAGAAAGTGGGAAAGGAACAGTGGAAGCTTAAACAGCTGGAATTAAGGTTTCATGGTAGTCATTACTTGCCTATTGATGATTGGTAAAGAGCCACAAGACATGCTTTGCTGCTGTCCACTGATCCTTTTGGTGCATGTACTACATTCATAAGAGGAGTATGATGTACAAGCTTCGAAGTGTCATTTAGCAAAACTGCATTGAATTCCCCAGCCACGGTTTGACGCTAAGCTGAGTGCTTTATAGCTTTTGAAAGCAAGTTGGGTCAGCATTTTACATGGCAAGCACTTGGAGACAAAATTGTTTTTGGTTTAAAAAATACCTAATTTGGAGCAATTCTACATTGGATGCTAAGAACAAGTAGCATGCTCACCTTGAGTGTAAGTTTGGATCTCACGAGTTAGTTCAGTGGAGAAGGTTGGGTGGGGTGGAAGGAGAGGGCTAGTAGACAGTTGAGATATTATTTGATAAATCGGTGGTAACATATATAAATGATAGAGATGGTCTCTTTGAGTTAGGTTGAGATGTGTTTTTTGTGATAACGTTGAAATGTTCTTACTAATGATTAAATTTATCATATAAGCATACATGACACTGAGATAAAAAAAAATTGCATGATGAACAAGTAAATAAGAAATGTCACGACTGTAAGACGTGTTCCCTTTTATATTGGATGTCTCATCTTATGTCTCTCTTTGTTAGCTATATACCCTCCTAGGATCAAGAGGTGACTTGGCTAGCCACAACCACAAAAACCAAAGACAAGAACAAAAATGGCTTATGGAGGATTCTCTGAGATCTTTTTCCCAAATAAAGAGTAAAGCGTCATTTTTTTGGTGCCTTTGAGGTTGATTTATATTTATTATAAACATCGTAAGGGGTAAAATTAGTGGGCGAAGAAGCAGGTTATAGATCGGGAAATTCATTAACAAAGCATCACTTGAAGTCAAAACGATTGCTCACAGCAACACAATAAGTCAAGAACAAAGAACTTGAATAGGAGATTTAGAGCGTGTTCGGCAACAGCGTTTTGAGTAACGTTTAGCGTTTTGACTAAGTTAATACACTTATCAAATAATTTTTAGTGTTCCATAACATAGTATTTTGACTAGCGTTTCAAGTAGCGTTTAGCATTTTAAGCAGCGTTTTTGAAAAGCTAATAGTATTAACGTTTGGCATTTAAAAGTAGCGTTTCATATTTTTTTGCCAAAAAATATCCTTACGAAATTTTATATTTGGAAATTATCTATATCCTTTTATGTCAATTTACATTAATCAGCTAACCCAACAGCTAAATTTACCGAACATATTTATTTCAACTGCTCATCTAAACAGCTATCCGCTAACAGCTAAATTAGAAACGCTATTCGCTGCCTGAACAGCCATCCGCTACCTGAACCGCTATTCGTTACTTGAACCGCTAATTTTATCGAACAGGGCCTTAATGTGCTAAGGGTTCTAATGTTAGCGTTAAATTGAGACAATTGACGGTATCAACCCGCCATTAGTAACGTTTTCTTCTTTTTTTAAAAAATAATTTTTTAATTTTTGTGGGTTGAGTTTAATCACTATTTCCGGGCTTGCGCTTGAGGAATGTGAAATAGGGCTCTAGGTGTATGCCTATATCTTTAGGGCATGAGCTAATGACTAGATACCTAATACTAAAGGACTTTGGTTTTCTTTTTTGTATTTTTTTGCAAGGTAAGAAACTCTTAGACTATGTTTGACAATCAGTTGTTAGCTGTTTGCATTAGTTATTAACTTTTAGCTGATTGTATTAACTATTTGACTTTGCTGATTGCAATAATTATTTATAGAAAAAGTGTTTGGTGAAATTGGCTGTTTCTCACAAGATTATGCGATAAAATTCCTCTTATACCCTTAACTTAGTTTCAGTATTTCTTTAACATAACAATCTTTATAAATTGCATATTTATTTTTCTTCTCGATATAAATTAAGAATTATATGATATATAAAATTTCATTTATAACTTCATCCAAGTTTGGTTATGGGAATATGTTTCTTCACTTTAACTTGATTTTTTTAAAAATAATTTTTGAACTTTATGTGATAAAAAAATATGAAAAAGGAAACCTCTTGTTCAAAGATCGAGTTCCCTATCTCAAGGCAACCCGCACCGCATAAAGGGAGAAGAAAAGAGGGACAACAAAAAAAAATCAAATAGTTGAAAACTTGAAGTGAATCGCCTAACCTAGGCTTTTTTCAACTCGAATAATTGTTGAAGATTGAAGAAGAAGAAGGAGGAGGAGGAGGCGGCGGCGGGGAGAAAAAGGCAGCTGAAAGTAAATAAATAAATTAATAAATAGATGGAGTTGGGAATGGTAGCGAAAGGTGATTCAATAGAAAATAATAGGCTTTTGTTATCGATCCATAGCATCTAAAGTCATTTTGTGAAAATAATTACGATCAATATGATCATTTTTATTATACATAGCAAATAAACAAATTGAAAACACTCTTCTAAAGAGCTTTTTGCAAAGACCTTTTTGGACATAAAAAGCTAACATAAAAAGCTCATTAATCACATACCCAAAATAGTTTTTTGACTAAAGTCGAAGGGCTAATGACCCCCAAAAAGAGTTTTTTTGACCCTAAAAGGCTCTTTGTCAAATAGCCTTTCAATTTAGAAAATCATCGCCTTTTACACTCTACATTAAGATTAGTTCTTTCAATGAGTTTTATAAATTTTTAAAAGTTCGAAGTTGGTAACTGATCCCATAACCAATTACAATGAATTAAATCATTCACGAAAGCTAATTTTATACATGTCTAAGGGAAAATTACTTTGTTCATTGTGATCATGCACAACAAATGTTGTATCTTTTATTGCCCACATAATTTATTTATTTATTTTTTGGTAGGATAGCAATAGTTTAGTACTCTTGAACTTACAACATTTAAAACTCATCTACTACAAACATGTTTGCAGTAAAAATGACAACACGTAAGCATTGTACCGACAAACAAAATCTAATAAAAAATACACACATAAAACTATTCCACAAATGGATACAAAAATAGTAGTACATCATGCATATAAATCTTCAATTTGTGTCTATTGAATTAGTACATTATATTCTTAAAATATTATTAATTATAATATTCAATGGCATTAAGACAGAATGTTATTAATTGAAGCATTTAAGTAACTCCCGTTAGAATTACAAATGAGAATACATATAATTTCACTAATTATTATAATTAATTACAAGAATAAATAAAGATCTACTATCGACGCTTTATATTTTTTTCTCCATTTAAAACAAATTGCACAAAGTGCCTCTAGATATGTCAGTAGCCATGATAATAACAAGTATTAAATGTAATTTCAATACTACATACATGATTCAGACTAACTACAAACAATATTTATAATAACACAATACAACACACTTTATTCAAATTACACATCTTATATGCATTTATTAAGATTTTATGGTTACACAACCTATTGAAGATATTTCAAGATAGTCAATCGAATAATCATTTAATTTTACCCATTTTCATTAGTTACATAATATCTATGTTATCTTAGCTTTGTTCAATGATAAATAAATAAATAAAAGCTCAACAAACAATGACAAAAAAAACATCCCCCATCCCCATATGTGTCAATATGCACAACAAAATACAGACATACTAATTCAATTCAATAATAATGTATGTGCCATTTCATATATAGGTAGACTCCTAGGAGAACAATATGGCCCCAAACTCTGCAGGAAGGTAGTTGAGATATAAGCAAGCTCGCCTTAATGCTAAATGGAGGTTGTTCACAAAGAGATGAAGAGATGTCAACTGCAACACCCAAAATGTACATAATTTACTGTTTGTATTCTCATCAATTAACGTAATCAATTAGTAGTGATATCCCAAGTGATAGGGGCATTATCGCCGCCCAAAAAGGACAAGGCTTGACTTAAAGATAATTAAACATAACTGAGCTAGACATCGTTTCCACCACACGACATTTGTAAAAACAAACCATCAAACCAACATCAACAGTGACTAATGGTCTCTTAATTTACATCAAATATAGTAACTCTTAGCAGAGTATATAGTTTTGACATCAAAATATCTTACAATACAGTGCTCAAAATATTTCAGCACTAAACATCATTATTTTTTTTAAACATTCCCGCTCACTTATCTTCTCTAGTCAGCTTACCAACTTGGAAGGTGATTCACTAAGCATTTTTCTAAAATAAAACATGAAAACATTTCGAATTGTGAGCAGAAGCTCAGTACATGCATTTCTGTATTGTTGAATGCTCATAGAAAAACTGGTTGGGCCCGCATTGTAATTCATTTTAATTAAAAAAGAGAATGAGATGAATATAAAACTACATTGTCTATTATTATCTGATAGTGAAAGTCTAGTAACTATTACGATCTGAAGATAGGTGTACACTTGCAAGTCGATCATGGGACCTAGCTTGAAGCTACGCGAGTAACTGAAGATCAATGCCCTATAACTGGTAACTGATTGGGTTACTAATTATGCGATAAACCACTGATTAAATTAATTCATTGATGTACTTACCAAAACATTATAATTTTGATAAATACGTACTAATTTCTAAAGACACAGACAATGAACATACCTGGGACTTTTAATGAAATGTCACTGAGTATGATTATGCACAAAAGGGAAGGAAATAATAGATTAGGCCCTAAATCTATACAAAATATCATTATAGGAATATACAGTTAGCAAATGTATTTATTTTCATAGTTAATATTTTAGTAAAAGAAAAGTAAGGGCGTAATAGGGGCTAAAGTAAATGACTCGTAATCTAATCTCTTGATCTCCATTTGAGACCTAATTCCTCAATATAGAAAGCTTAAGAAGTTCCGAAAAACTTTTGTTTAGAATACATAACATGATTCTCATAATAGGATTTCCAAAATGGGGTTAGAACACAAGTGTATCAGTTTTGGTCGAACCGGCACGGTTCTAACAAAATGGCAATAACTTTATCCACAGAACTCGGATTAAAGCAATTCAAATGGCATTTAAATGCTAGCACCACTAGTTTATTGGCAAAGTTTCCCCTGTTTTCTACCATTTCCCAACCCCCACTGCCCTAGCTTTCTCCTGTCTTTTCACACAAATCCTCATCTAAAATCAATCCCTAAAATCATGTAACAAAGCTTTGGTCCTTCCATCATCATGCAAAACCATCATACTCAATTTCACTATAGAATCATATACATCAAAGATTCATTTTTCAATCAAATATACACAAATAACATGCTTGATATTAAAGGAAACTAAACCTTGCATAATCATTAAAACCCTAACTTTTGGCCAACTTGTATTCACCCTTAACTCCTACAAAACATCCAAAACTACAAGAACTCTATCATAATCATTAATAATGCTAAAGATTACCAAATCAAATACAAATCATTAAACATGGTTTTAACGTAACCTTGCATGAACATGATCAACCACTAAAACAACAAAAATAAGAATCAAAACCAAGATACCAGCAAGTTTAACAAGAACAAGGTTAGGATTTACTCACTTTGCTTAAGGAAAAATAGGTGAAAGTGATGCTTGATGCTTGAGGGTGGTGTGGGGATGACTGGTGGTTGCCTTGGTGGCTAGAGAGTGGCTGTTGGGTGGCAGCAACAGTACAAAACATCAGCAAAAACTGGCGGGGCAGTCGTGTAGAGAGAGAGAAGAGAGAGAAAATGTGGTTTTGGATTTGGGTTGTATTTTTTTGACTAATCTAACAAGCTTAGCTGAGTTTTTATCTTCAAAAGTGACTTTTAGCTAACTGTGATTAAGCTTAGCTCATGGTAATTAGCTAGGTTAATATGCAAACTTGTTGGGCTTCAAATTTGGCTAAAATAAGTTGGGTTTGGGAATAAAATACTTCATAACGATAACATTTTTGCATAACTCAAAATTAAATTTTTGTAATGTTACAGAAAACAAATAAATTGCTTAGATTAAACTTATTAGGGCCTACTATCAATTCTTCCAAAGTTTTCGTTAATAATTAAATAAACAAATAAAATCGGAATTGTCAAGTGAGGGCCCAAATAATTTTTTCCTAACGTGATGATTGAATACGATAATTAAATATGAGAAAATTGTTAATATGAGATAATTAAATAAATAAAAATAATTTAAGGTTGGGCTATTACAGCATTCCCCCCTTAAAGAGTTTCGTCCTCGAAACTTATGAATTTTATCATGTCATGTAAGATTACCTCAAATAAATGCGAGTATTTGGCTTTTATTTCCTCTTCAGTCTCCCAAGTGCCTTCTTGGGAGGTATGGTTTGTCCAAAGAACCTTGACTAAAAGTATCTGCTTATTACACAGCTGCTTAATCATGCGATCTAGTATTTAGACTAGACACTTTTCATACACTAGATCCTCAGTGATCTCAAAAGGTTCATATATAATGGTGTGGTCTGGATCTAGAATATACTTCCTGAGTTGAGAGATGTAAAACACGTTATGCACGTGTTCTAGTTCTACCGTCAGATCCAGTCGATATGCTACGGGATTTAACTTTTCAATGATTTCATAAGGTCCAATATATCTTAACTCAATTTGCTTTGTACTCTGAACCTCTTGATACCCTTAGTTGGGAAAACTTTCTGTAAAACTTTATCGCCTATTTGAAACTTGAGAGGCCTCCTTCACTTATCCGCATAACTCTTTTATCGACTTTGGACAACCCTAATATGCTCCCAAATCCTTCTTATTATTTCAATGATTTCCTAGGTCATTTTGGGACCTATTATCAATAACTCATCCAAATCGCTCTAGCACAATGGGATTCTACATTTTCTCCCATATAAAGCCTCAAACGGGGTTATTTTGATAGTGGACTGGTAGCTATTCTTATAAGAAAACTCCATCAGTGATAAATCGTCTTCTCATTTCCCTTGGAACTCTAATACACAAGCTCTTAACATGTCCTCTAGAATTTGATTCACTCTTTCAGTTTGCCCATCTGTCTCAGGATGATAAGAGCTACTAATGTTCAATTTGGTCCCAAAGGCTTTTTAAAATGCTTGCCAAAAACGGGCTTGAAATCTATGATCTCTGTCTGATACTATGTCTAAGGGAATGTTGTGCAGGTAGACTATCTCTTTAACATATAGTTGGGCTAGTTTTTCAACTCCCCAAGTGTCCCTAATTGACAGAAGATGGGCTGACTTGGTAAGTTGATCAACTATGACCCAGATAGCATTCTTCTTCGAGGTAAATAGGGGTAAACCCATAATGAAGTCCACTGAGATTGAATCCCACTTTCATGTGGGAATTTCTAGGGCTCGCAATTCACCTACGGGACGTTGATGCTCTACTTTAACCTTCTGGCAGGTTAAATACCTGTCTACGCATTTGACAACCTCCTTCTTCATATTATTCCACCAAAAGTATTGTCGTAAGTCTCTGTACATCTTGGTGCCTCCTGGATGTAGCAAGTAGCTAGTATTGTGAGCCTCCTCTAGGATTTGTTTCCTCAATTCCTTATTTTTGGGTACGTATAGGTGATTTTAGAATCACAGGGTCCCGTCCTCATATACTATAAACCCAAGAGACTTCCCTTTCTCTAGATTTTGCTTTATTCTTTGGAGTTCAGGATCACTTTTCTGGTTCACCCGAATTTTCTTCACCATAGAAGGTTGTAAGGTAAGTACTGATAATTGAATATTTGCTTGCCTATAGGACACTAGTTGAATTCCTAAGTCCTCAAGCTCTCTCAAGAGACTCAACTGAGTAATCACCACAGTGCTTGGGCTATGTTACACCTTCCTAGGCATCTGCTATAACAATTGCTTTTCCTGGATGATATTGAATCTGTAAATCATAGTCTTTAAGCAACTCAAGCCAATGCCATTGTCTCAAATTGAGCTCCTTCTGGGTGAAGATATACTTTAGACTTTGATGATCAGTATAGATCTTGCATGGTACCTCATATAAGTAATGTCTTCAAATTTTCAATATAAAGACCATGGCTGCTAGTCCCAGGTCACGGGTAGGGTAATTTTTTTCATAAGGCTTAAGCCATCGAGAGACACAGACTACTACTTCGTCTTCCTGCATCAGTACACACCCCAAACTATTTTTTGAAGCATCACTGCAAATGGTATACTCTTTACGCTCTATTGATAACGTTAGGGTTGGGGTGGTAGTTAATCGCTGTCTTAACTCCTGAAAGGCTCTTTCACACTTCTCTATCCATTCAAATTTATTCGCTTTCTTCAGCAGATTGATCAAGGGTGAAGCTATTTTTGAAAAGTTCTTAACGAACCTTCAATAATAGCCTGCTAAACCCAGAAAGCTTCTAATCTCAGCGACCTCGGTAGGCCTTGACCATTCCGTGATTGCTTTCACCTTCTCAGGGTCAAATTTGATTCCTTCTTTTGTAACCATATGTCCCAAGAATACCACTTCTTCTAATCAAATTTCACACTTCTTTGGCTTCCCATAAAGTTGAGGCTTCCTCAAGGTTTATAACACCATCCTCAAATGATCAGCATGTTCCTCTCTATCCTTAGAATAGATAAGGATGTCATCTATGAACATCACTGCAAACTTGTCTAGATAGGGTCTGAAGACCCTGTTCATAAGATACATGAAGGTTGTGGGGGCATTGGTGAGGCCAAACGGCATTACTATAAACTCATAATGACCATACCAGGTCCTAAACACTGTCTTATGGATGTCTTCAGGTTTAATCCTAAGTGATGTTACCTTGACCTCAAATCAATCTTAGAGAGGATTTCTACTTCTTGCAGTTGGTCAAACAAGTCATCTATTTACAGTAAAGGGTACTTATTTTTTATGGTGAATTTATTCAACTCCCTGTGGTCAATACATAGTATTAAGGTTCTATTCCTTTTCTTTACGAACAACACTGGAGAATCCTAAAGTGACACACTTGGCCTGATAAAGCCCTTCTGCAACAACTCATCTAACTGAATCTTCAGTTCCTTAAGCTCAGTTGGGGCCATACGATATCGGACTTTGGAAATAGGTTGGGCACCAAGGATTAATTCAATTCCAAAATCAATTTTTCTTTGCGGGGTAGTCCTAATAACTCTTTAGAAAAAACATCTTCAAATTCACAAACTATAGGAATATTTTCTTCTTTCTCTTCTTTTGTTTGGGTGTTAATAGCATAACACCAATATCCAATACACCCTTGACATAACAGCTTACTTGCTTTCATAGCATAAATCAAGGGATAAGATTTTTCCTTTCTTTGCCCATAGAAACACACTTCTCTCCCTTTTTCATCCTTCAAAATAACCTTAAGATCTTCACAATCAATCTTAGCTCCATAAGTATGCAACCAATTCATTTCCAAAATGATATCAAAATCAGACAAATTAAATTAGATCAAATTCTACATAAAAAGTGGTTCCACCAATGGTAATCGGAACAAGTTTGTAGGAGATGGGGCATTCAATCACAGAATCATTAGGTAGCTTAACTCTATAATTAGCTTCCTTGATCCTACCCTCCAAGTTTAATTGCATGGCAGATCAGGTGGATATAAATAAATGCGTAGCATCCGAATCAAATAATACACAAAATGGCTTCGAATTTAAAAGGAGAGTTCTAATGGCTACCATACCAGAGATGGCAGCTTCCTTCTTGCTCATTACATACGCCCGTCCTACCGATGCAGGCCTTGGTAGTGGGGCCCCTTGGCGAGGTGGGGCCAAGGGTTTTGCTGCACCCTTATTCATCGCCTTCAGTCTTCTTGGGCTAGCAGCAATGAGGTGCTCCAGGTTTCCACACCACATGCATTTGTTGGTTTATACTTGGCACTCAAGTGTGGTGTGATTTGTTCTTCCACATTTTCCACAAGGCTCTGCTAAGCCTGCAGAACGGGTCTTGGGAGGAGCGGGAGAAGGTTTCTTTTGGTTTATACTCTCACTCGAAGTTCTTCGGTCAATCGGTTCTCTCTTTTGGTTGGTCAGCTTCAAGGCCCTTAACTCTCCCTTAACTCTCTCCACTTCAGCAGCTCGCTCACATAGCTCTTCAAAAGTCAAGATTGGTTGGCCAACTAACTGATTTTGAATATACAGGGCCAAACCCTCTTCAAGCCTCCTCATCTTTAATCTTTTAGATGGCACAAATTAATGGACAAACCTGGATAATTCTGTAAACTTACTGGCATACTGCATCATAGTTATATTGCCACTCATTTTCAACTCCATAAATTCTTTCTTCTTTTGTCTTTAGACCATAACTGGGTAAGATTTTACCCTCAACTAATCCAACAATTTACTACAGGTGAATTCAGGCCCTACGAGCTTATCCTTAATGGTGTTCCACTAAAAATCAACTTCATCAGTCACATAATACGTCCCAATGTTTATTTTTTTTTCTTCTGGCACCTCTGCCACTGTAAAGATTTTTTCCATTTTTCTTACCCATTCTTCCAATACTACTGGATCATAATTTTTATCATACACTTTAGGGTTGTGACGTGCTACCCTATCTACTAATTTATCATCTTTAGGAGGGGTCTGAATAGGTATTTAGGGAATCCGCTTCATCAGTTCAGCTACTAAGATCGGCTAGTAGTTTGGTTCCCCAATGTTGTTAGGAAACTCAAGGTGAATTGGTAGCATTTGGGCAAAAAATGATGTGAGGCTTGTTCACCCAATCTCTGGCCATGATCCGAGTTATCTTCTATATGAATCTCTGCATTATTTTGCACTGACTCAGACATTCTGATAATACATTAAATGGAACAATTCAATCACTGGAGTACCCAAATATATAAGATAAGCATGCCCAACAAATACATTTAATATGGCTCAAATATTATTTAAAACAGAACCCAAAGCTCCATTATATCATAACTACTGGTATGCATACATAGCTGCCTGCTTATATACATGATCAACAAAATATAACATATCTAGTTGGCTAAGTAAGATCAGCCCTGGCTCCTACCCAAAACACCAACTAGCCCCCAATCCCTAAGTCTGTCACATGTCCAAAAAGAAACGAACGATATCATCACGATCGAAAAGATTTGACTAACTATATACAATGTCATATGCTACACAAAATGCAACTATCCAATCTGACCATACTATATACATACAGGGCTCAAAATGTAACCTACTCAAGTTAACACCTAAAAAAAAAACCTAACGATCCCTAAACGGATCATAACCTGGGTCGGACTCATCCTCCGGCTACTTGCCTGAGTCGAAGCTGCTGCCCGATACCCCTAACTGTACCTCGTCAACCTCCTGATCAACCTGCTGCTCCCACTGCCTCATCAACCTCCTGATCCTCTTTGGGATCGTCCTCGTCCTCAAAACCCTCCGTGGGCTCGTCATCAGAACTAACTACCACGATCTCCAGTGTATCGAGGAGATCCACCACCACATGAGCCTCCCTAGGACTGTCGAGCGTCGGAGGGGTACCCAGTGCAGGCAACAAAGGTGGTCCTTGTGCTGGGGCAGGTGGGGGATGTGTCTGATGTAATGGAAAAACGTGCTGAAGAGTCTCCATAGTAATTCCGCTCTACTCGAACTCCTCCCGCAACATCAACTTCGAAGTGATGGTAGCCCAAGCCTTCTGGACCTGGAACCTAGGTCCATCCCATCCTAGGTTCCGCATCATCATGAAATGATGATAACGAAGCTATGTGAACGGACCGTGATGCTGTAAAACTCGAAGAAAGAGCCCTGTGCATGAGCTATAATACTAGCATATAATAGTAAAATGTGGGCCGCCATAGACGTATCAGGCATCATATTAACAGCATAGTGATCCATCTAGCAAGGAAAATGCAAATGAAGGGCATATAGAAGATAAGCAATATACATTTCTCATATCACAAGTCTATTTCTAATATCACAAATCTCTAATAGGATACGATATTCCTTACTAATAACCTTCTCACCCTCCTATATCTAAACTCCAAACTCTGTATTCCATCAGGAAAATCAAAACATGCCTCTGATACCAAATCTGTAACATCCCAAATGTACATAATTCAGTATTTGCATTCTCATCAATTAACAACATCAATTAGTAGTGATATCCTAAATAATCGGGGCGTTATCGCTATCCAAAAAGGACAAGACTTGACTTAAAGATAATTAAATATAACTAAGCTGAACATCATTTCTACCACACAGCATTTGTGAAAGCAAACCATCAAACCAATATCAACAGTAACTAGCGATCTCATAATTTACATCAAATATAGTAACTCTTAGCAGACTATATAGTTCTGACATCAAAATATCTCACAATACAGTGCTCAAAATATTTCAGCACTAACCATTACTATTCCTTTTAGACATTTCCGCTCACTTATCTTCTACTTTTGGCCTATTAGCTGGAAGGCTATTCATTGAGCATTTTCCTAAAACAAAACATGAAAACATTTTGAATGGTGAGCTGAAGCTTAGTACATGCATTGCTGTATTGTTAAATACTCATGGAAAAACTGGTTGGACCTGCATTACAATTCATTTTAATAAAAATAGGGAATGAGATGAATATAAAATTGTATTATTAATTATTATCTGATAGTGAACCCCTAGTAACTGTTACGATCTGAAGATAGGTGTACACCTGCCAAGACAATTGGGGGATCTAGCCTAAAGCCGCACGGATAACTGAAGATCCATGCCCTGTAATTGATAACTGATGGGGACACTAATTATGGGATAAGCCACTGATTAAACTGATTCATTGATGTACTTACCAAAATTTTATAATTTTGATAAATACGTGTTGATTTCTAAAGATACAGACAATGAACATACTTGGGACTTTTAATGAAATGTTACTGAGTATGATTATGTACAAAAGGGGAGAAAATGATAGATTATGGCCTGACTCTGTACAAAAATATCGTTATGGGAACATGTAGTTAGCAAATGTATTTATTTTCGTAGTTAATATTTCAGTAAAAGAAAAGTAAGGGCGTAATAGGGGCTAAAGTAAATGACTCATAACCTAATCTGTTAATCTCTATTTGAGATCTAATTCCTCAATATAAAAAGCTTAAGAAGTCCAGAAAAACTTTCATTTAGAATACAAAACATGATTCTTACAATAGAGTTCCCGAAATGGGGCTAGAACATAAGTGTACCAGTTTTTATCGAACATACGCAGCTCTAATAAAACGGCCATAACTCTCTCCATAAAACTCGGATTAAGGAAATTCAAGAGGCATTCAAAAGCTAACAAACTAATCTATATACCCACCAAAAATCATAATTTTTAGATAGGTTGATCATTACCAGTTTATTGGCAGAGTTTCCTCTATTTTCTGTCATTTCCCAGCCCCCACTATCCTAGCTTTCTCCTCCCTTTTCACGTAAAATCCTCATCTAAAATCAATCCCTAAAATCATGTAACAAAGCTTTGGTCCTCCCATCATCATGCAAAATCATCATACTCAGTTTTACTTCATAATCATATTTCAATCAAATATACAGAAATAACATGCTTGATATTAAAGGAAGCTAAACATTGCATAATCATTAAAATCCTAACTTTTGGCCAACTTAGATTCACCCTTAACTCCTCCAAAATTATCCAAAACTACAACAACTCCATCATAACCATTAATAATGCTAAAGATCACCAAATCAAATACAAATCAAGCCATAAAAATGGTTTTAACTTAAACTTGCATGAACATGATCAACCTCAACCTTCACTTACTATCCAACTTATCCAATAGTTAAAACATCCAAAATAACATCTAAAATAACTCTTATTTCTATCAAAACAACATGATCAACCACCAAAATAAAAAAAATAAGAATCAAAACCAAGATACAAGTAAAATCAACAAGAACAAGGTTAGGGTTTACTCACTTTGCTTGAGGAAAAACAGGTGAAAGTGATGTTTGATGCTTAAGGGGGGTGCGGATGGCTGGTAGTTGCCTTGGTGGCTAGATGGTAGCTGTTGGGTGGTAGCAACGGTACAAAATAGCAACAAAAACTGGCTGGGAAGTCGTGTAGAGAGAGAGAGAGAGAGGAGAGAGAAAATGTGGTTTTGGATTTGGGTTATATTTTTTTGACTAATCTAACAAGCTTGGCTGAATTTTTATCTTCAAAAGTTACTTGTAGCTAGCGATGGTTAAGTTTAACTCATGGTAATTAGCTAGGTTAATATGCAAACTTATTGGGCTTCAAACTGGGCCGAAATAAGTTGGGTTCAAGAATAAAACGCTTCGTAATGATAACGTTTTTGTGTAACTCAAAATTAAGTTTTTATAATGTTACAAAAAACAAAATAAATTGCTTAGATTAAACTTGTTAGGGCCTACTATTAATTCTTCCAAGTTTTCATTACTAATTAAATAAATCAATCAAAACCGAATTGCTAAGTGAGGGCCCAAATAATTTTTCCCTACCGGGATGATTGAATGCGATAATTAAATATGAGAAAATCTTTAACATGTAGTAATTAAATAAATAAACATAATTTAGGGTTGGGCTATGACATCAATCATCATAGGTATACTGTTCAACTTTAGCGATATCAAGAATAAGCTAGACTGTTGAACTTTAATTTATCACATCGGGGAGTAACATATATGTGAAAGTTTCACCCAGCGGTGGACATTCATTGGAACCATGACTACTTGCATTTACTATAACGGGACGATGTGGTATGATAAAAAGGTGTGTGACGGTAGACAGTATGAACTTTGCTTTAGGTTATGTTGCTACTTTTGTCAAGTTAGATTGGCTCTTTTACCTACACCCCTTCCTCTTCCCAATTATTTGTTCAATGATAGAACTTTTGTGGAGAATATACGCATTTATAACTCCATGTTGTCCTTTACTTTAATGGGAGCAATTATTGATTGCTCTATTATGGATGGTCATGGACCATACACATTTCGTATAAATGGAGCAAACTATCATCAAATCAGGTCCTCAATGCCACCTGAAGGCCATGCACTAGGATTTACACAGCTTTATATTTACGACACACAGCGTGAGTCCTGCAATAGAGTCAATGCTTTTAGGAGGGGAGGAATTTAAATGGGGTCAATTCATCCACCATAGAGAACTTGCAGCAAATGTTGAATACATGTAATCTGTACATATACAAGCATTTCATCAAGCTACAAGGCTGAGGAGTAATGTATACGACCAACTGCTGATGAAGTTGTTGTTCTTATTGTTAGAGGTGATGGCGTAGAGGCCGTTGGTACCGATATAATATTAAGAACAGTTGCTGGCAATATAAGGTGAATATATGGGACCCATCCATCCTATATGGCCCTCCAATATCTGCTCTTATTTCCCTTTGGAATAGATGAATGGGTGCGAGGCATTTTGTTAGCTGAAGGGTCAAGTAGCCACCGTAAAGGTGTTACATTGAACCAATATTATGCATTCATAATATAGCTTAGGGATAATGAAGTAAATATTTTGCTTCAAGGATGGAGATTGTTCTTTCAATTTGTAGTTGATTGTTACACTGTCATTAAGCATAACCGTCTTCGTTAAATACGGGATCACCAAAACGTGTTGCGCATAGAACTGTATACTAGTTTAGAAGACGCTACCACCACCGACAAATCCAACGCCAGTGCCATTGGTTGAAGGTGCATCTACCTTCCTCTTTTGCTAGAGGTCTATGCTACATGAGGAGATACTTCCTTGATGCAATGGAAATATCTGCACATATTGGGTACCCAGGTTTCTTCGTCACATTTGCACGTAACCCAAATTAGCCTGAAATACGAGAAGAACTTGAACAACAACCGAGATGATATGCAAATGAGAGGCCAGATATTGTGTCCCGTGTCTTTCAATTAAGGCTACAGGAGTTGATACGAGATTTCAAGGATAAAAACTTCATTGGTACTGTTGTTGCAGGTCCATTTGCATTTGTGCAACATTGTCACCATAACTATATTAATTGGGAAACAATTTGTCCAGTATGCTCTTATAAGTTCGGGTTCCTTGATGTATTTTCTGTTTTGTAGATATATATGTTATTGAATTCCAAAAATGAGGGTTATCCTATATTCATATTCTCCTCACCCTTGCTACTAATGACAAACCTACATGATCTAAGGGTATCAATGCCTTCATTTGTGCCGAGCTTCCTAATTAATATGACGATCTGCTTGTATATGAAATTGCTACAAAGCACATGATACACGGATCATGTGGCGTGCTTAATCCTTATCTTCCTTGTATAGATGGATCAATGTGCACTAAGCACTACCCTAAGGCCTTTGCTAATGACACAACTATTAAATAAAATGGGGTTGTTAGATATCACATAGAGATGATGCCAAATTGATTACTATTAACGGCAACTTGATGATAATCGGTGGGTTTCTCCATATAACTATGATTTGTGTATGAAGTATGATACATACATCAATGTTGAGCATTGTGCACAAAAAAAGGTTATCAAATATCTTCATAAGTATGTACATAAAGATTCCGATCGAGTTACATTTATCCTGGAGAAAAATGCTCAATCTAATGGAGAAGGAGGCTAACATCGACATGCAAAAGTGGATAAGATTACACAATACCTAGATAGTAGATACATATAAGCTATAGATTTAACGTGGTGAATATTTGAGTTTGAAATAACATATCAGTATCCATCTGTTGTAATGCTACGGTATCATTTATCAGGGCAGCATAACATTATGTTCAAAGAAGATGATGACTTGGATGATGTTCTTGACATGGCGAGACAACAAATTAGTATGCTCACAACATGGTTTCAAGTCAATGCAGAAGACCCTAAAGCAAAGTAATGCACATATGTTGAATTCCCCATGTATTATGTTTGCACTAGGAGTGTCAAAAAGTGGACCAGACATCAACAGCAAGTATGTATCAGAAGACTTCCATTTACAAATCCTAACCAAGGAGAGTCATATAACTTGAGAACAATTCATAGCACATTATATCCTATATTTTGTGAAGCTTGTTGCGCAAGGGGATTAGTCAGTGATAATGTTGAATGGGTTGATGCTCTCACAGAAGCCATGACATGGGTACTGGGGTGTAACTATGGAGTATATTTCGCTCCATATTGTGTATAATGATATTGTGTAACCTAACATATTGTGGGAAGGTCACTAGAAAGACTTGACTGATGACTTGGAAGGAAGATTGCAACTTGAATATCGGGATGATGACTTACATTTAAGTACAAAACAAAGGAAAAATCTTGGTTAATGTGAATTGCGGGTTATTCTAAATAAAAATGGTCGTTCTAAAGACTTTCCTTCAATACCATTGCCCTCTTCTGAATTCACACAACAACTTAGAAATTGATTAATTAGGAAGAAATTAGATTATGACGTTGACAATGAAGCTCCTACTTTAAATTTGTTACTTCTAACATTAAACTTGTGCCAGCTGAAGGTGTTTCAAAATGTTATTAGTGTGGATGATTCCAATGAAGGAGGATGCTTCTTTGTATATGGCAGTGGTAGAATAGGCAAAACCTATGTTTGAAAAGATATTATTGCTGAACTTCATTCAAAAGGAAAACTCTCTCAGTCGCGTTGTCCGGAATAGCAGTGTTATTATTCCCTTAGGGAAAACTGCTTACTCAATGTTCACGATCCCTATTAATGCTATGGACACATCATATTTCTTCTTTTGTCAGCATTTAGAGCTCACTGAGTTGATCTGCCAAACAATATTGGTAATATGGGATAAGGCACCAATGAAGCACTGTCACGTTTTCGAAATAGTGGATTGTACATTTAGGGAGATATGTGGCAATCAACATCAACCATTTGGTGGAAAATTGTTTATGTTTGGTGCCAACTTCAGGCAAGTACTTGCTGTTGTCACAAACGGTGGAAGAGCAGACATAATTGCGGCATCAATTTCTACATCCTATTTCTGGCCTTATTACACAGTCATCCATTTAAGGATCAACATAGACTTAGGGATTCAAACTTATGCCATGATAAACATGAGCAGTTGTGACATTTTGTGGAGTAGATCTTGAGCATTGGTCATGGAACATTGGAAAGTATATCATTACAAGAAGGGAGCGAAGCAAACTGGATAGAAATCCCTTCTGAGTTCCTCATACCAAATGAAAATCATGGTTTGGACAACTTAATATCAAAAATTTACTCTGAGTTATATACTAGGTACAATGATGGTTCTTCCTTGTAGGAACGTTGCATACTTGCTACTTAAAACAATGATATTGATCAATTAAACTCCCAAATTTTAGAAATGCTACTTGAAGATTGTCGCACATACTTGAGTTCCGGTAAATTTCAGGAGAGCAATGAACATCCTGACATCGATGACTTTCACCCATCGGAAATATTACATGGGTCAACTTTCTCAGGCTTGCCTAACCATGAAATTCAATTGAAAATAGGCGTGCCTACGGTGTTGTTGAGGAATCTTGATCCACATTTGTGGTTGTGCAATGGGACACGCTTGATTGTTGAAAATCTTGGGAGTAAGGTTTTGGAAGCGATGATTATTACTGGTCACAATATTGGGCAAAAGTGATTACTCCACTTATTGACTTGACACCATCTGCAGATGACACGCCATTTGTATTAAAATGACATCAATTCCCAATTAAATTGGCATTTGCAATGACAATATTACATAGGGTCAACTTTCTCAAGCTTGCCTAACCATGAAATTTAATTGAAAATAGGTGTGTCTACAATGTTGTCGAGGAATCTTGATCCACACTTGTGGCTGGGCAATGGGACATGCTTGATATTGAACACCTTGGGAGTAAGGTTTCGGAAGTGAGGATTATTACTGGTCACAATCTTGGGCAAAAGTGATTACTCCACGTATTGACTTGACACCATCTGCAGATGACACGCCATTTGTATTAAAAAGGCGCCAATTCCCAATTAAATTGGCGTTCACAATGACAATCAACAAAGACGAGGTCAAACACTCAAGCATGTTGGGGTTTGTCTTCCGAAACCAATTTTCTCACATGGACAACTTTATGTTGCAGTTTCCCATGTTACGTCCCCATCTGGTTTAAAATTTTTAATTTGCAATAAGAGTGATATCCCTAATAATGCCGCCATGAATGTTGTACACAGAGAAGTCTTCAATGATGTACCTCATCGTGATTAATGCAGAGGTATATTTTATATTTATCGTTTTAGTTAGTGCATACATTATGGATGAGCAATGTTGTATGGATCACGAAGTACTTAATTTTTCTATCTTTCTCTCTTTTTTTCCTTAGCTCCTTAGTGAGGATGTCTCTCTTTATCATTTTAATTAGTGCATAACTCGCTTTAGGTTAGAGTGTCACTTTGGTCAAGTTAATAGACATATTTTGTCTATTATTGGGCTTCTTTTCTCCACTTGATTATGTGCCATTACAGGCATGGTGACATATCTCTCATTTGATTTTGTGCCAATTAGGTGCATCTTCTATTATAGTAAGTCTATATACATTTTTGTACGCTTGATGAGAACGCTGGGTGTTCAAGTATATAGCAATCATAGAGTTTGGAAGGTTGTATTTATGGATGTTGAGGTATTCCAATTTTCTCAACCATTTTGCTTTCCCCATTTATTTAAATTTATTAGTAATATAGTTTCTTGTGCATTGGCATGTAATGAGATTTTAAGAGTCATCGTGGACAAAAAAATTGATATGTGGATGGTTATTTTGAAAATTGAGCGAGTACATCGCATCTCTGGATTCTCAGTGAGTACTACAGCATCTAAGGATAGAGAAATGGTGGACAACAACCTAAAGTTGTTCTTCACTCATAAGACTCAATTACTGGATTTGCTTGATGAGTACAATGTAATCCCATGCCACTACATCCCACCATTTGTTCCTTCTCTAAAGTTTGTCCACATTTATAACTCAATGCGTAAACAATAGGTAAATATAGTGTACTACGATGTTGTGAAGTATTTAACCCCCTAATACATGCCTCTTACTAAATTCATTGTGCATACACCATTGGTTTAGTATTTGTCGTTTCTGAAGCTGAAATGAAACGTGCGAGAACCCTCAAACGAAATGTTCTTATTTGTGATATGTAGTATGTGCTTCCTACTAATTATCCTTTGGCCTTTTTATTATGTTGTTCTTAATGTTTAAATGTTAAGTATTGTAGTAGATACTATTATTATATTACTCCTTCTTTTGTAGCCTGAATGCATTGAAACTCACCTTATGGGGAGATTTTACTGAAATTAAAGGTGCCCATCTGTCCCGTAATTTATTTTTTGAAAATGTAGTGCTTGCATCTAGGTTATTTGCAAGAGGGTACCAAGGTGTATATATTGTTTATCATTTCCAACAATTACATTTGATATTCTATTTTCTCTTCCATTTCACATTACCTTTGATTACATATTAACATGCATTGTATATATTCCTAGGAGTCGCGCTCTCTAAAACACCTAGAAGCAGATTATTGATTAATCCACCAATTGAACATAACTCAGAGTTTGAGGGATGGTATATTGAATCCCATATTGTTGTTCACGTTAATATGTGATCACCAATTGTTTTCTAATTTTTTAAAAAATGTATAACTGTGTTCAATCGTATTTTATGCATGTGTTAGATGGGTTGATGATGGACATACTCAATGAAGTTTACAATTTATACATTGGAGAAGATTGTGAATCCTTAATTTAGAGAAGTTATTCAGTGCTAGGTGAATCACACTTACCTAATGCTCTCCATTGGATAATGTATCATTTACTTCATAATATAGTATTAGATTTCTTGTGCTACTTTACAAATAATTTATTTTGACAACTGCTGACCCAACTTGTCTATTGTGTTATAATATTTGTGCAATTGCAGGTTTCATATTATCGCATCTTTGCATATATTGAAAGTATTTTTCCAATTATTTATGCATCTTGCCCCGATCGCCATTTGTGTTCCTGTATTCATGTGTTTGATCACAATATGTCATATTGTACATTTCTCCATCTACAAGATTCAACTTGTCAAAGTTATACATTTTGTGGCATTCCTTCAGTATCATTTAACCTTTAAATTGTTAAGATATGCCTAATTATATAATAGATTATTCGCCTTATTCTTTTCTTTGACCTTTTAGATTTTTTTTTCAAAGTTGATATAAGAGATAGCTTTAGCACTCGAACTTTTACAGTTCAAAATGTTGCAGCATTTCTTCTTTGTACGACTACCAATGTCTTAAGTAGATATGCAACTATGGTGACCTTATTATTGGGGTATTTTCTACTTGGAATTTCATACCTAGCGGTTTAGGTAAATTAATAAATCTAAATTGCAATATATGCAACCACAAGCTGAACTTACATTATATGCCATATTGGAAGATCACCTAGAAAAGCCATGGGTGTTTGTCGTGGAGCCTCTTCGATTAGGTGAAATTGAACCCTCTATCGATGTCATTACATCAGTTGATTGGGGGGAAGAAGTTTCTGTCTTGAGGCATTGCGAGGATAGTTATTTCTCTAGGTAATTAAAAAATAAGCATATAAATCTCATTTTATCCCTGCGTTTATATGTTCCAGATCTAATTATGACTATTTTTTTGTTCTTAAAACAGCAAGAAGAAGAATTGATGTACTATGGCCCTTGTTTAACTCCCATACTATCTGCCTTAATTCATTCTTATTTTCTCTATCCTTTACACTTGAACATTTGGTCTATTCAATTAAACATTTTGTATTCTTGGGGGTTTCTTTTCATATTATGCCCTATGTAATTATTTTCTTCAAATGTTATGCTTTCATGATGTTTTCACTGCTTGTCCCATATTTTCTGAGTTGGATTGAAATGTTCATGATTTAATTTTATCAACATATTGATGTCAACCTAACAATCATTCAATGATACTTTTGAAGTTCAATTTTCTTATTGAAAAGCTTATTTCTGGGGTAACACGTGGGTTTTAGCTAGAGAATATTTTTCTTTTTAATCAAGTTTAATCAGAAAATTGGTTGGAGTCATGTGTCCCTTCTAGGGGGTTATAGTTATCTTCATACATATCGTGGTTTAAGATATTAATCATCCCCTAACATAGGCAGAGGGTTGAGATATTGTTATCTTCATTATAGACTTTTAACATAACATATTGCGTAGTCTATGGATAAAAATTTTCAATTATTATAATTGATTCATCTTTATATTATATACATCAAATAATTATAGGATGCTATTTTCGAATAGAATCTATAATAAAAGTAAATGAATGGGGTCCTCCATACCCTTCATACGGTTAATGAAATAAATAGGTAGTTAAACTTTAATAATAATAATAATAATAATAATAATAATAATAATAATAATAATAATAATAATAATAGCAGCAGCAACAACAACAACAACAACAACAACAACAACAATAATAATATAAAATTATAGGATGCTATTTGACAACATATCTAATTTATAATTTTGGATTATTGTTTTTTATGTTTTAATCTTTGTTATAATAGGCAACTATTCAATGCTATTCATTAATCACATATATTTATTCAAATAATTGATCTCGAGACAACACGAGGATCTTTACTTGTTAAAGCCAATTGTATTGTACGTCTGACATGTGGTGTGTAGTTTTTGGCGGTGCTTATGATATATTTTGTAATTTAAACATTTGCCTATTCATTAATATCCATAAATGAACTCTCTAAAACCTATTTTCAAAATTATGAATGGAAATGCATAAAGTTAGTGAGATCATTTTTCAATAGTTAAATATGTCAACATCATAAAAACCCAAAGGCTGAATATAAAACATAAAGACAGCTGTTTTACCATACAACGGGTTGTATAGAAGTATTTGTACAACTGGATTTTTGCTTACTAAAAAAACTGTATAGCTCACTAAAATATGCTACTATTCATCCAAATTCAGCACACTAAAAATATTGTATAGCTCACTAAAATATACTACTATCCATCCGAATTCGTTTCATCAAGAATGCTACATAACTCACAAAACTTACATCTATACACCAGGATTTGGCTCACTAAATTGTTATTATTAAAAGAATATGAAAGACTTTAGTTCAATCTCTTTTCATAATAATAATTTGATTTGTTTAAATGATGACCAAATATTCATAAATAAATGTTTCTCTAGTAAGATTATACTTCACTAAAATTTTTACCATAATCAAACTTTTTCCATTAGAAAAATAGTGAGCAAATAACATTATGCACATATTTAGTGAGCAGACTTTTGTTATGATATTTGTTTAATGATCAATATTATGTGTTTAGTGAGCTATACTATAATTAAAAGAATAAAAACAAATTTAATGAATGTTTATATGTTTAATGAGTTATAGTATACACTTTAGTGAGTCGTACTGTATCTTTTGCTATGTTCTAATGTATGTTTGGTGACAAATACATTGTCAAAAAGTATAATTTTCAAAAATGTAGTGAGCAAATATACTTTTATTGTTCATACTATAAGTATATAAATAGCTTTAGTGACTAAAACTTCTGATATGATATTTGTTTAGGAAGCTACAAGACATGTTTTTTCAGCTATAGTATAATTTAAAAGAATTTAAAAGAATTTAGCATGTTGTGGTATATGTTTGGCGAATTGTAATTTATGTTTAGTGAGTCGTTTCGAATTATTGTTGCTTAGTCACTCATACCTTCTCACTAGTATAAAATGTATTGCTCACTAATTCATGTGATTGTTCTCTCAAGTGTATAAGGGTGCAGTGCACCTTAGGTATGCTCACCAACATATCTAGTAATGCTCATTAATATATATAATACTCAGTAATGCAAATTATTGTTGTTGGTATCTTTATAATTATTATTATTGTTATTGTTGTTGTGTTGTTGTTGTTGCTGCTGCTGCTGCTGCTACTGTTATTGTTGTTGTTATTGTCGTCGCCGTCGTTGTCATTATTGTTACTATTATTGTTTCATATTTGTTGGCTATACACAAGCATTTAGTGAGAAATACCTCATATTTAGGCAACACTAGCTAAAGCTAAAAAGCAATGAAATCAGGAGAAATAAACAATAAGAAAATTTTTAATTATATGTTTATTAGTTTTCTATGCTTGTCAAAATAAATAAAATTTTGAAAAATTAAAAGTAGGCTTTCATCAAAAAAATAAAATACTATATCTACAATTTATTGATCATTAAGTAATTTTGTCTAGATAATTAATGTGTCGTAAACATTTCTACTCCTAATAATGAATTTTATTTATTAGGGAAGGAATAATAATCATTAAAGGAAGAAAATAATGTTAAATTTTAAAATCGCTACTCTATTTAATATAAGGAAAACCCAATTTGTAAGTTTTCATATAAAGCAATCAATTTTCAAGAAACCATTCATGTCAAGCAAACAGTTTTAAAAAAATTGACTCAGGGAGCGAAATACACTTTATTGTTCATATTGTGAGCAAACAAGGAGTATTCATGAGTGAACTTCTAGTCTTATATTTGTTTAGTAAGCTACACTATATGTTTTTTCAGCTATAGTATAATTCAAAAGAATTTAAAAGAATTTAATGAATTGTGGTATATATTTAGCAAGCTACAATTTATATTTAGTGAGTTACCTCGCATTAGTGTTGCTCATTAGTCACGAACACCTTCTTACTGATATAGATTGTATTACTCACTAATTCATGTAATCATCCTCTCAAGTGTATAAGGGTACAGCATACCTCATAGGTGCTCATCAATATATCTAGTAATGCTCACTAATACACACACACACACATATATATATGTATG
This sequence comes from Carnegiea gigantea, assembly GCA_029747015.1. Lineage (NCBI taxonomy): Eukaryota > Viridiplantae > Streptophyta > Magnoliopsida > Caryophyllales > Cactaceae > Carnegiea > Carnegiea gigantea. Next base: position 216,211 of record JAKOGI010001059.1, read on the forward strand.
TATAGTTTTTGTCACTAATGCAAATTATCGTTATTACTATTATTATTATTATTGTTATTATTGTTGTTGTTGTTGTTGTTATTGTTATTGTTGTCATTATTAATATTATTGTTGTTGTCATCGTCATCGTCATTGTCATCATTGTAATTGTAATTGTAATTGTTATTGTTATTGTTTTTGTCTCTTATTAGTGAGCTATACCCAAACGTGTAGTGAACAATACATTATATTTAAGCAACATCGGCTAAAGTTAAATGTAAAGAAATTAGGAGAAGTTAACAGCAAGACTAGGCTTTCATGGAAAAAACTATATGCTCTTTGGTTTTCTATGCTTGTCGGAATAAATAAATTTTAAAACATTAAGAGTAGGCTTTCATCCAAAAAACAAAATAGCATATCTATAATTTATTGATCATTAAGCAATTTTGTCTGTGTAATTTATGCATACTAAAAATCTCTACTCCTAATAATTTTTTTTTTTTTTGTAGGAAAAAAATCTCTAGAGGAAGAAAATAATGTTAAATTTTAAAACAGTAACTATATTTATTATAAGAAAAAGCTAATCTTTTGAGTTTTCATATTAAGCAAACAATCCTAAAGAAACCATTCATGTCAAGTAAAGAGTTCTAAAAAATTTGACAAATACATTGTCATAAAATAGCATTTTAAAAGAATTCAGTTAGCAAATACACCTTGTTACTCATATTGTGAGCAGAAAAATAGTTTTAATGAGCACATTTCTAGTATGATATTTATTTAGTATGATTATAGTACATGTTTTTCAGCTATAGTATAATTTAAAAGAATTTAAAAGAATTTAGAGAGTTATGATATATGTTTAGTAAGTTACAGTATGTGTTTAGTGATGAGTTGTCTCATATTGTATTGCTTATTAGTCACCGACACCTTCTCACTGACATAGACTATGTGACTCAGTAATTCATGTGATCTCATCTTCTTCACCTCGTGTACGCTTACTAACATGTCTAGTAATGCCCACTCATATGTATGGTAATAAAATGCATATTATTATTATTATTGTTGTTGTTATTGTTGTTGTTGTTGTTATTACTACTATTGTTGTTGTTGTTGCTGTTGTCATTGTTGTCGTCCTCGTCATCGTTGTCATTGTTATTTTTATTGTTATTATTATTTTCTCATATTAGTGAGCTATATCTAGATCTTTAGTGAGCAATACCTTATTTTTAAGCAACATTATCTAAAGTTAAAAGTAACGAAAAATTAGGAGAAGTGAAAGTAAGAAAAATTTTAATTACATGTTCATTGATTTACTATGTTTTTCAAAGTAAATAAAATTTGAAAAAAAAATTGAAACTAGGCTTTCATTGAAAATTAAAATACCATATCCATAATTTATTGATCATTAAGTAATTTTATGTATACAATTAGACTCTATTTTTCCGCGGGTATCTTGTGGGAGTGGAATGAAAATAAAAGAAATAGAATATGACAAAGTGAGGGGGAGTGGATAAGAGTGGTTTGTTGTATGTTACAATGGGTAGGAATAGAGTGGAGTGGGAAGAAATAGATAGGAATGGAATTAGAGTGGGAAGAAATAGGTAGGAATGGAACGGAGTGGGAAAGAGTAGAAAGGAATGATATTGAGTGGGAGTATTGATATTAGTTATGTTAATGATTCATGTAACATAATAATAATAACTAATAATAATTGTTATAACAATAATGATTATTAATCAGTAATAAAAATAATGATTAATCATAATAATAATAATTAACACTAATAATAATTATTAAATAATAATTACAATAATAATTCTTATCTATACTATTATAATAGTAATCTTTACAAAACCCTAGAATGGTGTAACGAGAGTGATTTGTAGGATTTGATGTAATCTTAACCATAAAAATTATTTATGCATTAAATCTAAGTCGTCGATTCTAAAGCTAAGATACCTCTTTATTTTATTTAAAAAATTTCTCATAATTTCGGATATACATGATAAAAGATAGATGATAATCCAATTATCTAGAAAAAAATTACGCAATTATATTTATTCATTAAATCCAAACCATAGATTTTAGTTTTAAAAAACCACCTTATCTAAGTAAAAAACTCATTCATAATTTTTATTTTTTTAAAAAAATCACTCATAATTTCAATTATATTGGATAAATGATACATGATAATTCTATTATCTAAAAAAAATTCAAGCAATTAAAAAAAGTGATAATTTTTGGAAAAACCTAAAATGTTAGCTAGGACATGAGTGATTTGTAGGATTTGATGTAATCTCAGCTATAAAAATTAGTCATTTATTAAATCTAAGCCTTCGATTTTGTATCTAATCTGTCTATCTATCTATAATATATTGATAACAGTATTTGAAAAATCCTAAAATACTAACACGAGAGTGATTTGCGGGATTTAGTGTAATTTTAGCAATACTTATGAAGCAGTTGAGGTGTGCAAAGACCAGAAGAACATATGAAAATCTCCTTCTTTTTCTTTTGCTGTCAGTTCCTGGGATTAAATCTACCAGCATTGTGTGATGGGGTGATTGCTTCTGTTTCAGTTCATTTATTAATTTCAGTTTTGTACCTACCGGATTTTCATTACTATTAGCAATTCTTTTCTAATTGCATGTTATTAAGATTTTGATTTTTTTAGCTTTTTTAAGATGTAAGAATGAGAAATAGGATAGTCACGATAATGGAATTTTGGAGAAAGGTGGTTGATTTGTGAAGTCATAGATTTTGAGAGGAGGGGTGATAATACGGTATATTGATTTAGAAGGGGGCAATCGAATTTAGAAAATTTAATTTTAGTTAGAGGATATTTCAACCCTGAGGAGGCTATTGATGGGTTCATTCTGAGTTTTGAGCTCTATTTTGTCTTTTCTTTTTGGACGAACTAATTGTATAGCATGTTTAACATGATGAACACTAAATTAGAAATTTTAGGAGTTAATTCTTGTGGAAGAACTTGAACCATTGCATTACTATCTAATAGGAACCTCAAGTGAAAATAAGTGTACTTCAAGGACTCGGATGAATATTTCGATCAATTGGGAAGAGGGGGAAAAAAAAGACAAATAAAGAAATATAGTCCATTTTTGAAAAATGATGCCTTCATCTTAGCATAAATTACTATCGCTTTTAAAATATTTTTGTGAAAAAACTAAAATAATGAATTTTAAAGATATGTACCGTTCAGTATTTAATAAAAGAGAATAAGTTTTATACTATGATTCTTACTATTGCCGGTAAATTTTCAAGAGACATTACATTTGATATCACTATATTTTTAAAAAATTCAATTCACACATAGCATAAATATACATGTGTTATGAACAAAGTTCATCATGATCTCCTCCTCCTCCCCCCCCCCGCATAAAAATTTCTTGAAATATGTTTAGCAAAAAGTTTGTATTTTCAGTAAGACAAAAATATCGAGGTTGGCGTATAGCAATATTGTCAAATTTTAATTCTTAAATAAAGAATAGTAATGGAATAGGATATATCTACGCCAATAAGAGCATAATTAAACAGAGTATTTGAAGTGGTTAGTTAATCAAAGTAATTTAGGGAGCCTAAATTCCATCGTTGATGGAGAACTCTAAGTTTGTTAATATTAAATCCATTACTGAAAATTAGTGATAAAGAATTAGTTCTAAGTACCTTTATTGTACTGATTAGATACTGTGTATGAAAGTCACGAGGGAAGGCAATAAGATGTGTGCATTTTTTTAGGTGGATTAATTTTTTTCTAATTATTTCATATACTTCAATATAGTATGTTTACTACATATTATAACTCCGATTTTGTTATTGTTTTCTTTTATATGTCCTTATAGAACATTAATCCTTCTTTGGGTCCTATTAAGCTTCTTTTTTCCAGCATAGGTTCTTTATGTACTTGACGCTAACTTTAGGTCTTTAATGGACAGTAATTAAAGACATGAGGCACTTTCAAAGTATTTAACTCAGAATTTTGGGAGAGTGGGATTTGACTGAGAAGGGGGAGAGGGTAATTTCATTTTTCAATTTGGATGTAGGCTTTTTTATTTGTTTAGATTTTGTTTTGTTTTGCAATAAGTGGTTTGTGATTTTGGTTCATACTTTTTGTTTTTATTTTGATTTTATATTTAGATATCAAACTTTCCCCCTAATAAGTGGTTTGTAATTGATATACTATTGTTCCTCAGTGTTTAACTCTTTGTAAAATTAAAAGGATTTTCTCTGATAAGGGTGCATGTTGTCACATGGATTGTAACTTCCAAGAGGATGCAGTAATGTTTTGGTAATTTATTTAACGTAATTCAAAATGTCATCACACTATTGAGATGATTACTTTGATTAATTGTTTATTGTTTTCCTTGATGATTTTTATATGCCTTTGAAACTCAGTTTGGGAAATATAATATAATTGTGCAACATGAGAAATGAACAACCATGAAATTTACTGCTGTTCTTGGGTCAAATTTGAAGGTCTTATAATACTACCATTCTTTGAATATATTACAAAGGGGATGCTGATTAGCAAGAAAGGGGAAGCAAAGCAATTCATTAGAAGAAACAAATGGGTTGTTCAGTACAGTGGAGTGCAGCTTGAACCTCGAACCTTATACAACAATTTATGTATAATTTTCTACATTTATAGCTAGGTGAAAATCTTTAATATATGCTATATTTTTGGATTCATATTTTTTTATGGGTTATCATAGGGAGCATCAGATGTTAGATATGTTATGGTGTAAAATTTGTAATCCATAAAGGTTGATGTATAATGCATAATCATGGGAGTTAAAAGGAGAAAATGACTTTGTTTTGAAAGAGATTTGGATAATTTAATTATTCTTGAAGGTGGTGTTGTCTAATGTAAATGAAAGGGTATTTTTCGCTCCTAATTGTCTCACACTATATGCTGATTATTTTATAAATCAAGACCTATTTTTAATGGGTTAGTTTTTCCAAGTATAATCCACTTTAAAAGTGAATTTAGTGAGATTTGAGACTTTTACACGTAGGGCAGAAGGATTTGATTCACCAATTAAAATTTTCATTGATTGAAAAACCAATTTTGCTAATTATATGATTCAGTAAATCAGATAATATTTTATCTTAATATTCATAAAATATTCATGAGATAAATGATTTTATAAAATGAATACTCTATAGTTTCAAATTAAAATTTAATTTAAAAGATAGTTCGTGCATCGCATGGGTCAATACTAGTTACCACTAATAATAATAGTAATAATCATAATAATTGTTAATATTAATAACAATAATTATTAATATTATTACTAATATTAATATTAATAATTATTAATAATTAATAATATTAATAATAATTAATATTATATTTATCAATATTATAAAATTATTATTTTTAATGAATATTAGTAATAATTTCAATAATAATAATAATTATTAATATTAATAGTAACTATTACTAATGTTTATAACATAAATATTAATAATAATAATAACAAAAATTAATAATTACTGACATTAATAATAATAAAAATAAAAATAAACAATATAATGAATAATAGTAATAATTATTATTATTAATTAATACTAATAAAATTTTATATTAATGTTGTCATGAAATAAGCAATAATAATAATAATAATAATAATAATAATAATAATAATAATAATAATAATAAACAACATTATTTTTTGCCAATAATGATAATTATTGTTAATATTAATGATAACTAATAATTAATAATATCAATAATTAATAATAATTGGTATTATTAATATTGAAAAATAATTACTATTAATAATATTATTAATTTATAATAATAATTGATAATAACAATTAATAATTAAAAATAATTTTTATAAAAATAATTATTAGTTAACAATAATAATTACAAGGATAATAATTATTAATATTATTAATAACAATCATAATAATTGTTAATATTAATAGTAGTGTTTAATGTTCACCAAAATAGTTTATACTAATAATTATTATTAATTATTAGTATTAAAATAATAATAACTATCATTATTATTAATGAATATTAGGAATAATAATTAATAATAATTATTATCAATGTTAGTAATGATAATATTTGATATTAATATTAATAAAAATTACTGATTACTAATATTAATTGTAATAAACAACCAAATTAGTTGTGATTATAGTATTAATAATAATTAAAATAGATAAAAATTACTATTACTATAAGTAATAATCATTATTAATACTAATAATAATTAATAATTAATAATAAAAATTATTTATATTAAAAACAATCAGTATTGATGTTATTATTAATTGACAATAGTAATTTTTAATTAATCATTTAAACTAAATTATTAGAATAATAATTATTAATTAATAATAAAAATAATTATTAATTATAATAATAATAATTATTAATTAAAAATAATAATTATAATAATCATAATTAATATTGATATTAATCAAAATAATTGGTGAAATTAATAATGATTGTTATTATTTATATTATTAATTATTATTAATTATTAATATTAATAATAATCAATATTGTTATAATTATTATTATAATAATAATAATAATTGTTATTGTCAATGAATATTAGTAATAATCACAATAAGGAGTGGGAAGTAGAGGAAATATGTGGGAAGGAGTGAGAAAGAATGATATTCATTTCAAGGAGTGAAAAGTAATTAAAAGAAGTGGGAAAGAATGAGAAGTAGTTGGAATGGGTGAATGCCATACATTTACCCATAAAAAGAACAGGGCCTTCATGTGCACTAAGCATCTCTACTCCTAATAATAAATATATATTTTTTTGTAGGGAAGAAATAATAATCTTAGAGAAAGAAAATAATGTTAAATTTTAAAATAGTAATTATACCTTTTATAAGGAAAACCCAATCTTTTGAGTTTTCATGTAAAGCAAACAATCTTACACAAACCATTCATGTCAAGAAAATAGATTTAAAAGATTGGAAAAAAACAACAGCCAAAGTGATACACCAGGACTCGAACCAATGATCTTCTAGAAGCACAACGAACACACCATATTCATTAACGACTATCCTATAACCCCTTCTACGGAATACCTGCAGTGGTCCTATTTTTTACACTGTTGTCCAGGGCCCCAAAAAAAAGCGCGCTTCTCACCTGTTGGTCGTTCTTTGTCATTGTCCACCGAGTTGGGTGTTAATAATTTGCAACATAAAGAGGAAAGAACCATGACATGTTAAAATAGGAAACGTCAAGAATAAACGCATGATAATGATAAATTTTGTCCAGTCAAGAGTGCATGTGTATTCTAAATGACTAGCTATTCTTCATTGTTGTAGAGTTTAGACCATATTAACTTCACGGTATTGTTAAATGCGTTTAGTTCTCAAACAATTTACAAATGGGTTGAGAATGACAATGCAAAGCCCCTTGACTTTGAAGTAGTAAGACCTATTAAAAGTCTAAAAATTTGTGTAAACACAAATTTCAAACCTGAAATAAATTAAGACAAGAAATATGGACAAATTAATTTATACTAATTTCAGAAGGTGTGGATACGATCCCTGTGTATTTGTTACAAGTAAACAAATAAAAGTCCTTTGATTCGATCTTCAATTTGTACTTGAAGGAGGGTCGGTTGACTTGTATCTCGACCAAGTTGGTTGATTTGACTTCCTTTGAATGAATTTCAATAGATTTTATCTTGAGAGAGGGCCTAAGAGACTTGATCTCAATCAAGACGAGCATTCTTTGATCTTCGATGATAGATGGCACGTGCTTTGATTGTGGTTGTTGTCTTTCTTCAGAGAAATTGGCCCCTTGAATCTTCAGAACGTCTTCAGAGTGAATGAATCTTCCATTGCTGCATGTGCTGAGCTCCCCTCCAAAATGAGGGGGAATGACCTCTATTTATAGACTCTCACGTTAGGGTTTTGAGTCAGACTTTGGGTTTAAGCCCATATTTAGCAATTATCTCTTTATTTTAAATAAAGGAATAATTACTATTTATTACATCATTAATAACACACAGTAATTTCTGATTGACTAGAATTTGCTAGGTAATTTTATTATTTTATTTTACACGTGGCATCCTGTGATTTGCTAGTAAATTTTTACCTCCTACAGATGCCCCCTTCGAGAGTTAGACACGCACACGAATTTTTGAGTGTTCGAAGCAGCTGAGTCTCGAAAACTTAGAAGATACAAACTATTGAAATTTCGACGATCCTTTTATTTTCCTCCTTTTGGACTGGTATATGGTCCAACTACAAAAGAGTCAATATTTTAATGGACTTGGGCTTGCTTTGTAGTTATCAGTCAATGATTTTTTTTTTTTTTTGGGGGTTGTTTTGGCTAAAGGGCGCTGCACGCCTTTTTTGGTACCTTTATGGACCTCAAGCAGAATTAGGGTAAATCAGCAATGTTGAGGAGCATCTTTTTTATTTTAGCAAGGGTTTCTCAGGCCCTTAGATTGGGCAGTCACACACGCGACTCACCCTCACAGCCTCACCTCATTTGTAACATTCACCATCTCTCTCTCAGCTGCTCCCATTGCTCTGTTCCTCCTCTCCCTTTCTTCTCTTTTTGTTTTTGGTTGGGTCTCCATGGTCGTACAAAGAAGCAGAGGGAGGAAAGAGAAGCAAAGAGAGGTGAGGGGTGTACAGTTGCAATGTTAGGTGTTCTCTTCTTTTCCTTTTTTTTTCTTTTTTTTTTTTTTTGAATCTCCATGGCTATTGCACGCATGGGCATCATGAGGAAGAAGATGTATGAATGCCAATTTCTCCACGGTGTTGGTCTGGTAACACCTCATCACCATTTCTTTTTTTTTTTTGGGATGGGGGGTTCCTCAGTGGCTGATTCTTGTGAAGCTCTGGGTGAATTGCCGTTAGCAAGTAACAATCGATGAGGGCCATGTTTCTCCAGGGTGTTGCTCTACCATTGGAACTGTGTGTTTTTTTTTAATAACACCTTTTTTTTCGTGTGTAGATCAAATATTCGTAGTGTAGCATACTTCGAGCGCCAGACTGAAGAGATTATTCACGCCATAATTTGCACAAAGAGTATGGGTGCCTATTATTAATTTTTGACCTTTGGATGGTTTTACCCGCAAGGGCCCACCAAAGTCGCTTTTTGACTATAAATTTTCAACCTTTGGATGACTTTATCCGCAAGGGCCCTCCAAAGTCGCCTTCGATAATAAAATTCTTCGACCTTTGGATGGCTTGCCTGTAAGGGCCCACCAAAGTCGCCTTTTGATTATAAAATTTTTCGACCTTTGGATGGCTTACCCGCAAGGGTCCTCCAAAGTCGCCTTCGATTATAAATTTTCGGTCTTTGGATGGTTTGCCCACAGGGATCCACCAAAGTCGCATTCGACTATAAAATTTCGACTTTTGAATAGTTTTACCCATAAGGGTCCACCAAAGTCGCATTTGACTATGAATTTTCGACTTTTGGATAGTTTTACCCGCAAGGGTCCACCAAAGTCGCATTTGATTATTAATTTTCGACTTTTGGATAGTTTTACCCGCAAGGATCCACCAAAGTCGCATTTGATTATGAATTTTCGACTTTTGAATCGCACGCCTGCAAGGGTCCACCAAAGTCGCCTTCATTATTATCAATGTTTGACCTTTAGATGGCTTGCCTGCAAGGGTTCACCAAAGTCGCCTTCATTATTATCAATGTTCGACCTTTGGATGGCTTGCCTGCATGGGTCATACCAAAGTCGCCTTCATTTATTAATTTTGCAGCATTTGGATGGCTTCCCAGCAAGGGTCCGCCTTAGGCGACTTTCTTGAATATGAATATGGAGGTCACGTCATCGTCGTCGCCAACTTGCGAAGAACGCCATGTGATTTGAAGGTGAAGGTTGTCGACTTAAAGAAGACTAGTATGCTGTCGTCGACATGAATGAAGATCCAACAAGGAGGACAAGGCCGTCTCGTCGTTCCCATCTTGTAGGGAGATACCGCCACCCTGAAGGAAGAGGCCGCTTCACCGTTGATGCTGACTAGAAGGAGGAGGTTCTTACAACTTGAAGCGGAAGACTCCATTGCCACAACCGCAAATTTGAATGAGGATGCTTATGTCCATTGCCCCCAACTTGAAGGAAACCTAAAAAAAATCTTTGATGACTTGGGAGTCTTTAATTTCGATGATTTAAGAGTCTTGAACTTAAAAGATTTAGTTGTCTTTAATTTTGATGACTTGAGAGTTTTTATTTTTGATGACTTGTGAGTCTTGAACTTGAGAGACTTAAGAGTCTTTGATGTTGATGTTTTAAGAGTCTTTATCTTTGATGACTTGTGAGTCTTGAACTTGAGAGACTTAAGAGTCTTTAATGTTGATGACTTAAGAGTCTTTGTCTTTGATGACTTGTGAGTCTTGAATTGGGGAGATTTAAGTGTCTTTAATGTTGATGACTTGAGAGTCTTTGCCTTCAATGACTTATGAACCTTGAATTCTAGAGACTTAAGAGTCTTGATTTTGATGACTTGAGAGTCTTTGTCTTCGTCTTCGATGACTTGTAAGTCTTAAACTTGGGGAGACTTAAGAGCCTTTAATGTTGATGACTTGAGAGTCTTTGCCTTTGATGACTTGTGAGTCTTGAACTTTGGAGACTTAAGAGTCTTGATTTTGATGACTTGAGAGTCTTTGTCTTTGATGACTTGTGAGTCTTGAAGTTGAGAGACTTAAGAGTCTTGATTTTGATGACTTGAGAGTCTTTGTCTTTGATGACTTGTGAGTCTTGAAGTTGAGAGACTTAAGAGTCTTTGATATTGATGACTTGAGAGTCTTTGTCTTTGATGACTTATGAGTCTTGAATTTGAAAGACTTAAGAGTCAAAGTTATTTTGCAACTTGAAAGTGTTCATTCTAAATGCTGATTTTGGGTTGCTCCTCTTGCAAAGCATTTTTCAGTATGATCCTAATAAACGATCAATCAGATTCTTCAGTGTTTTCTTCGTCTAATCTGATCTTTCCTTAATTTGTAAGTTGCAGGACTTGTCCCCTGAATGCCTTGCACTTCTCTATAGGATGACTGATGATCCTATGATACTTGCAACATTTGGGGTCATTAGTTCTTTCAATTTTTTCAGGACGCCTTGACTTTGGGAGTTCTACAAGTCCTTTTTCAAGAAGTTTGTCAAGCATTTTTAGTGCATCATACTTAGAATAAGAATATTCGTTCTTTTCAGACTCTTTTAGCATGGAGCTTCTATTTCTTAACGATGCCATTAATTCACCATCATTGACTTGTCTTCCATAGTAGACGATTGCAAGCTTCATATCATGAGCTCGTGTCGCTAATTCTTGAAAAGTCTTGGGCTTGTTTACCTGCAAAGCGTATAAGATATCCCGCTCCATTCCTTAAACACACATTTCAACAACAGAAGATTTAGGTAAGTGATCCTTACACTTTAGCGAGAGGGCACGCCAACGATTGATATAATCTATGACTGGTTCTTCATCCCCTTACCTAGTATTAGTCAACTCACTTATACTGACCACACGGCGTGTGCTATAGAAGCGATTCAAGAATTCATTTTCCATTTGCCCCCAATTATCAATGGATGCAGAAGCGAGATCTGCATACCAGTCAAACGCAAGACCTATAAGAGACCGCACGAATTGCTTTACTAAGAGGTCACCACTCGTGCCAGTGTTATTGCAAGTCTCGATGAAGTGTGCTATATGCTGCTTCGGGTTCCCTTTGCCATCAAATTGATGAAAATTTGGAGGTTGAAATCCCTGAGGCATCCGCAGTGCATCAATCCTTTTCGTATAAGGCTTGCTGTAACGATGAGTTCTGTGAGAACCTCCTTGTAGATGGGTCTTTACTGCATCCCCTATCAAGTTTTGAATTTGCTCAATTGACATTAAATCATTCTTTGGTTTGCATCGATCTTCAAACTCCTCGCTGTGGTTAGAATCTTTGTCAGAATCTTCACTGCTTGAATATTTGTTGAAAGCTTCAGATGTCCGCTTCCCCAACTTCTTTGTCAAATCAGTAATCTGTTTGTTTTGACGCTTGTTTTGAGCATCTTTTTTTGCATTTTCCTTTGAGAGTTTATAGAGCTTGGCCTTCATATCCGCCAATTGTTCCTCTAAGTTGATAGCCTCTATGACCATGACTGGCACGACAACTGTGCTGGAAGACTCAGTTTCTGATTGAGAAAAATGCAAGTCCCTTGGAAATGTTAGTGAAGAATCACTACCATCATAGTTGTCATCCTCTGCACCGAAAGGCTGAAAGGCAGGATTGATATATGTTTGGAATTCATCCATTCCTTGAGGTAAAGTTTTCCTAGTATTGAAAGCAGTAAGAGGCTTTAACTTCAAATTAGAGAGACAAGCAGTTTGAATGAGTCCATCAGAAGGCAAGTCTGAGTCAAATTTTTGAGTTTTGTGTGACTGCAAAGTTAGAGTCATGACTTGTTTCTTTAAGGTGATGAAGGCATCAGCTTTAGATGTGCTCCTAGTCATCACCCTGGAGCTTTGATTGTCAGATGCAATACTAGCCTTTACGGATAATTCGGATGTAGATCCGATAGTCTCCTTCTTCGAAGATTGAAGGATGATGTGTTCAGGAGCCATTTCTTCTTCAAAGGAGCGCTGAACTTGTTTACTTGGAGAAGGAGATAAGAGGCAAAAATGTCCCACCGAGCGTGCCAAATTTGTAAACACAAATTTCAAGTCTAAAATAAATTAAGACAAGAAATATGGACAAATTAATTTATACTAATTTCAGAAGGTGTGGATACAATCTTTGTGTGTTTGTTACAAGTAAACAAATAAAAGTCCTCTAATTCGATCTTCAATTTGTACTTGAAGGAGGGTCGGTTGACTTGTATCTCGACCAAGTTGGTTGATTTGACTTCCTTTGAATGAACTTCAATAGATTTGATCTTGAGAGAGGGCCTAAGAGGCTTGATCCCAATCAAGACGAGCTTTCTTTGATCTTCGATGGTAGACGACACGTGCTTTGATTGTGCTTGTTGTCTTTCTTCAGAGAAATTGGCCCCTTGAGTCTTCAGAACGACTTCAGAGTGAATGAATCTTCCACTGCTGCATGTGCTGAGCCCCCTCCAAAATAAGGGGGAATGACCTCTATTTATAGACTCTCATGTTAGGGTTTTGAGTCAGACTTTGGACTTAAGCCCATATTTAGCAATTATCTCTTTATTTTAAATAAAGGAATAATTACTATTTATTGCATCATTAATGACACACGGTAATTTCTGATTGGCTGGAATTTGCTAGGTAATTTATTGTTTTATTTTACACGTGGCATCCTGTGATTTGCTAGTAAATTTTTGTCTCCTACAATTTGACTCTTCTATCTTCATCAAAATGAAAAGAAAATGTCCATTTATATCAGAGCCAAAAATGCTAGTGACAATTAGCGAGACGTATGACAAAATCATGCAATAATTTGCTTCCATATTAGCTATCTCAAAATTTTTTCAATGCCTAGATTAATTTTGTTAACAAAGTAAAAAGTGGCAATCAAAATGAATTCAAAAAAAATAATTTGTTTGCATCGTTGATGAAATATTTGCCCATAAACTTGGTCATCCACAATTTATCATTGATTACAATGGTACGTACTTTAAATGTTATTTCTTGAAATTCAACTCAATTAGTTAGTAGACCACTGAAGCTTGTGGATCATTCTCCTTTTAGAACCATATTGGAACGAACATTAACGTATGCAATATTTGAACTTCTGTATCTAACAGCAGTAAACATTTTATCAGTTGAATTAATTGATATTTACAATATTCATAATAGCATTGCGATAAATAATGCTAGCAAAAATCCGTCCCCTCCTCTCGATTATTCAATTGGATTCGATCATAAAGTTTCTGTCCGAATTTAAAATTAGAACAGTTGGTTATATCCAAATTGAAATTCTGGTTGGCTTTGGGTATGATAATCCAAGTTCGGGTCATCTGAATTTGGTGACTAATTCAAGTTTGGACAAATTCGGATATCCAAAAAATTGAGTTTGGACTTTGAACAATTGAGTTTAGATGTAATTTTTTAAAAATCTCTCTAAATTTTCAATCAAAAGTTCGGGCAGCTAGGTTTGGACATGAAAATTCGAACACGGGTTCAGTCATAGATATAATTATATCGCCCCAATTTCCAAAGGTTCAATTCAAATCACAAATTCGGATATTCAGACAATTAGGGTTGGATATTGGACATTTGGATTTGAGTTCCGATCTGATTAGAATGTTCGGATCTGCTATCTGGACAGGGATCCAGGTATGGTGATTTTTTTTGGGTGCCAATATCTAATTTAATCGAATCCAAAATGACGTCCATCTTAATTTTTACCAAGCGCAAAGTATAAACAAAGAAATGACAAGCGTATTAATATAGAACATAAAATAAAACAAAAGCTCTTTCAAAAAAAAAAACAAATAATAAACCAGAAGAAGCCCTCTTCATAAAATTTGGAAGTAATAAAGATTTAAGCACGAGAAAAATCAGAAGATTTTACGAACATTAGCATTCAATTTTAGAATAGCATGCCAAAAATATAGGATTATATAAATAAAAGCATGAAAAGCGTATGTTGATGTGTTGCCATTTGCCAAAACCAAATAAATACACAGATAAAGTATTAACTAGCAATAAATGCTACATCCCCGTGGCGTGATTAGTGATTATTGCTGATTACTTGTATTAATTGCCTTCCTTGTTCCGTCTCTGTCTATAATTTCCCTTTCTTTTACCTTTCTATTCTCTTATCTTTTTCGTTACTCTCTCTCTCTCTCTCTCTGTAAAATATTTCTGCAATTAAAGGTAAAAGAGAAGGAGCGAACAAAAGCGACCAAAATACGAAGAACCAAAAACCAAGCAAAAGGCCGCCCGCAGGCAGCTTCGTTTACACCGAGTTGACTCAACTCGCTCGCCTTATCTTCCATTTTCATCTCTCTCTCTTTTCTTGGATTCCTGCGAGCACGTATTTCTCATTCCATTTGGGATGTTTCATTCCTCACCTATGGCGGGCTCGCCAATTTGTAAGTTTTCTCACCATTTTTTTTTCCTTCTCTTTGTAAATTGGCTAATGTGAAAACGAGCAATAGAAGCACGATTGAAACCCTACATATTGGTATTGATATTTGATTTTGCCTATCTGTTGTGTTGTAATACGAGATGATTAGGTTTTATTGATTTTGTTTCCCCCTTTCCTTTTTTCCCCCTCTTTCTGACAGGGTGTAGAGCTATGTGTTGAATGCCGCTGGGGTTTTGATGAGTTACGGTTAGAAGTGCCAGTTTGCTGAATTAAAATAGCTGGGATTCTGGAGTTTTTAGGGTTTTATATCGCTGGATTGGAGACGGGAAACATAGGTGTGGGTTAGGAGGATAATGTGTATGTTCTGTGTGATTCAGAAGTGGTCGCGCAGGCTTGCTACTATGCTGCCTTGGTTAGTTATTCCACTTATTGGGTTATGGGCTTTGTCACAGCTGCTACCACCGGCATTCCGATTTGAAATTACGTCCCCAAGGTTGGCTTGTGTGTTTGTATTGTTGATCACTCTCTTTTGGTATGAGGTTTTGATGCCTCAGCTGTCTGCTTGGCAAGTGCGTAGGAAGGCACGACTAAGGGAGAGGAAACGACTTGAGGTATTGGAGCTGCAGCAACTGAGGAAAACCGCAACTAAAAAGTGTAGAAATTGCTTGACCCCATACCGGGATCAGAACCCTGGTGGGGGGAAATTTATGTGTTCATATTGTGGGCATATATCGAAAAGACCAGTTCTAGACTCGCCTATTGCAGCTGACATGGGGATTTCAAATTCTGGAATCATCAAGGACCTGTTTGGGAAGGGTGGAAAGATATTGAATGGGAAGGCATGGTCAGATAATGTTTCAAATTGCAGTCAAGAATGGTTTGATAACGGGAGTTGGATAGTTAATGGCCCTTTTCCTCCAATGTCGGCTTATCCTCATGGGAAGACTGGTGTTGGGTTTTTTGGTGGAACTGAACCATGCTTGGGACAGAAATCTTGTTCTGGTGCTTACTTCTTTGCCTGCAAACTCTTGATGTCATTTTTGGTGAGTATAAGGTGGCTTTGGAGAAAGCTTTTCAGGATTAGTTCATCCAGGGAAGGCTCTTTGTCAGATGCTCATCATAGGGGGATGTTGGCCAAGAAAGATGATAATGGCTGCATGGGTCATGAGAGTCGTGGTGAAAGGGCTCGCCGGAAAGCAGAAGAGAAGAGGCTGGCTAGATTAGAAAAGGAGCTGATGGAGGAGGAAGAAAGAAAACAAAGAGAGGAGGTGGCAAGATTGGTTGAGGAGCGGAGGAGACTGCGGGATGAGAAGATAGAGGCTGAAAATCGTGCCAAAGGAACATCTTCATTGAGGGAAAAAGAAAGTAAGAAGGAAGCTGAGAAGAAGAGGCAGGAGAGGAGGAAGGAAAAGGACAAAGGATCAAGTAAAAGTAACTCTGATGTGGAGGAAGTGGAAAAGAAAGCGGGGAAGGAGACTGAGCAGAAATGGGGCAATGAAAGAAAGAGTGAGACTGATCTGCGGGAATCTCTCAAACGTGGGTTAGGAAGTGCAAAGGGTCACAATGCTGAATCAGGACATGGAGCAAAGGGTAATTCTACGAGCAATTTTAACCGAGGCCCTGTTGGAACTAGGTATTTTGATCGAATGAAGGGTACTTTCTTGTCTTCCTCCAAGGCATTCACCAGCGGTGGTTTCTTTGCCAAAGTTGCACCAACTCCTGTTCCTGCTGCAAAAGACATAAAGTCTAATAGTACTGTTGATAATCCCTCAGTGTCAAATGGCAGATGTGATTTTGATTCAGGGGAACATGTACCTTCAAAAGCCATTGTGAATGGAGACGATAAGAGTCATGTTCATCCAGTAAGTTGCCTGACTTTCTATTTGCTTGCCTTATGCCCTGTGCTTCTTCTTGCTTAGTTGTCTTTGTATGATATTGCTTATGCACTATTAATCTTTGTTGATGATGCTACATTTGTCAATTATAAGCATGAAGTTCTGCTTAGTGCTTATTCGTCTACCTTTGTAGTTGATCACTGCCCTATAATTAGATTATTTGGAGCTATAATCAAATTTCAGTACAAACTGCAGCTGGTCATATATGGTCCCTGCTAGTTTACTATTATAACTCTTAGCTAGCTGATTGTTACAGACACAGCTTTTGTTGATTGTATGACTATGTTGTTTATGTCTCCAAATTCATGTAACTCATGGTTGTTATGATTGACCAGTTTGAACTGCTTGACATCAGGTGGCTTCTGATATGGGACGCAAAACAGCACCTAGGTCATGGCAACAGTTATTCGCTCGGTCTCCAGCTACTCCTGCATCTTCTCATCCTAATGTAATCAGCAGACCAAGTACGAAGTTTCAAGCAGATGTTCAGAGTTCTTCGCCACCTTGCTCCACTTCATCCACTCCTTTTTACGATAACCCAATTAATTTGCCATCTCTGTTTAAAGTGCCTCCATTTTCGACTGGGCCTATGGTGAACACTTCCAGTGTACCAACAGTAAAGAGTCCCGTTTTTCCTAGTGCAACTGAGATGCCCCATGGTCTGTTACTGGAGGACCCAGAACTTTTTGAGGACCCATGTTATGAACCTGATCCTGTGTCACTTCTTGGGCCAGTTTCGGAATCACTTGATAACTTTCAGTTGGATTGCAGTACTGGCTACATATCAGACGACATAGGAAAATCCAGCTGTCCAATCAATGTGTTCTCTCCTTTTGAAATCAGTAATCTTTCTCCAATTGAATCTCCAATGTCACGATTGAAAATTGCTGATGAAAAGCAGAGTCACACTAGCCACTTATCATGTAGCCCTAAGGTAGCTGATATGCATCCCTTTCCAGCTGCTGACGTGGATACTGTCAGTGATGAGGGAACATGGCATATGTGGAATTCTTCTCCGCTTGGTCCAGATGGATTAAGTTTGGTTGGGGATCCTACCAGATGGATTGCACCTCTGGAGCAGGGCAGGTTAAATAGGGATACGATTATGCAGCATTCCTCTCAGATTGCTTTGGCTTCATTTCTTGCAAAAGAAAACCATGATGCTTCTGGAACATTTTATCAGAAGGGCCCCATTGGAAACCTTCACCATCATGGTGCCCCTGGTTCCACTGTAGCTAGCTCAAACAATGAAGATCCTTGGCTGCGAAAGGCCTTTTTTCCACCGCTTTCAGTTGGTGAAAGCCATAGACCTAGTGGTCCCCCTGAGGAGAATCCTCATAACAAAATTTCAAATGGGAGTCCAACTAAGTCTGCGGCCAATCATGCATTTGATCCATCTGCAGCCACCTGCTGGTCCAAGTGAGTGTGATTTCTGCAAATCTCCACTGCTTTGTTTCCATTTACCCCTTTGATAATAAGTCATTCTAGATGATTCACTACTATTGAAGGACTGTTTGATATGTGGTTTCTGGTCCTTTGTCTCTGCGACTTACCCAATAATTACGGGATAGCTAAAATCCTATGTTCGAGTTGTTAAATGCATTGCCATTTTTAATGCATAAATTGTCAACTTTTTTTTAATCCTTGGTCTCTTTAATTGATGCTGGGAATGCATGTGATGAGCTCTTACATTGCACAGTATGAGAGAAAAATCACTTTTACACCTCATGAACCTGTGTGTGTGTGTGTGTGTGTGTGTGTGTGTGTGTGTGTTCTCCCTTTTCAGGGTTAGTAGTGGAAAAATTTATTGAAAAGAGTATTCAGCAATTGTCACATTAATGCCATGTATACCGTGAGACATACATGACAAATCACTTTGTATAGATTCATTGGCTTCGTAATCGCTAAGTGTCAGGCTGGGTAATGCACTATGGTATGTTTGGGCTAAGGAATTCAAGGTTGCCAAGAACTTCCTCAGAACTCTGTTAGCACAATAAGTTACTCTTCTAGGATCCTTTTGTTTAGATGTTTCTCAGTGTCCTTATCTCTGAATAACCCCCCCTCTCTCTGAGGGGCTTCCTGAGTGACATAGAGGAGAAAAATATAGTCCACTGATATGCAGGATTTGGTGCAGTTCAATCTCCAGGTTTGAACTAGCTGGAGTACTGTAGTGTCTGCTGCTAGATTATTGACATGTCACCATGGCATGGTTGTGGTGAGCTAGTGAAATGTATGTGGGGGAGAACAGTGGTGATGGAATTCAGAGACGTGCTAGGGCTCTCCTACTCTGGGGGATGTTGAATGGTGACATTTTAAAGGCCACTGCTGTTCCTGAACGTCTGATACTTCACAATCATATGGTTCCCACCTTTCATTACACAGACTACTCTCAAAGTGGACAATCTCAAAAGTCTCGTGTCTTATGGATAAACAACGGATAAAACCAAGAGAGAAAAGGGATATTTTTATTTAGTTCCCTCTGTTTTTGCCAATTCTATTAGAGAACATAAACATTTTGAAATCTGGATAGTACCCCTCAATTATGAAGTGCGTTGTAAATCGCCTTCTTGATTACTTCTCTATCAAACTTATTGGTATTCATCTTTGTGGATCCTCGACCTTCTTAAAAAGCCTTTGGTACGCTTCCCTTGAAGTAGGAGACACAGCAAAAAGCAAACCCTTTACTCAGAACCAGATCCATGTCTTCAGGGGGGCTTGAGAACAGTCCCCCAGGGCTGATGGCCTGAAGCTGGAAGCATGGCCGATGCATCTGCAGTGTGGTTGCTGCAGCGTTGACGGCCATTTTTTGTCCTTTGGTGATTGTTGAGCATCAAGACAAGTTTTGTCCAGCCTGCACATTTGATGGATTTGTTGGTGGTAGAAGATGGGTGGATGATTATCATTTTCACCAACCAATCATCTTCATGCTGGTGGCCTTCATTTAGGTTGTTGAAGATCGGTTTAAGGGGAGGAAAAAGGAGATGGAAACTTGGTGATGGGGCACAAGAGATACGTATCCTAATCTACAGTGTTTGACACATACTGATGGCTGTTAGCCGTCTTAGGGCGCTAACTTATTTCACCACCAATTCACCGCCAATGCTGGAGATCAACATGTATAGTTAGGCTTGCTGAATGCTGTCAGCCCTTGAATGGTTGGATAAGGGCGGGTGGTCATTGGATGAAATTTCCACGTTCACAGGCAGTCCCATTGCTTTAAAAAAAAAATGAGAACATGAGATGTGGGTAACAAAGAAATAGAGAATCACATAAACAAAAGACAATCAGCCAACGAAAACAATACCCCTCCCACCGGGGGGGGGGGGGGAGCTCAGTTTTAACTGATGGTCCACTGGGATTCATAGGTTAAAATATAAGTCTACATTTCTTTGAACTCTTGTTTGTTTATTCATTTTACTTATTTATTAAGCTACTATTCATTTATTTATTATTGTTAGTGAACCATGTAATGCGAACAAGATTACAGTGGCATTCACATGATGCTATTTGGTGTATGTAAGAATGATAATTGAAATCAAAACTATTGTAAACTACGCAATCATGCTTACTCTTATGAATCTAAGCAATTTTTTGGAGAACTAAGAGTATGGCATATTTGCTTGCATGACATCAATAATTGATGAAAATATGTATCTCTCCACTCTCCACTGTCTCTTTCTAAGTGAATGCATTTTGTGATGAATGACTATGAAGGAGACTTTTAGGATTTATGGACCAGTTAACTTTAAATCTCATTCACTATTATAATTGCATAAGCTAGGCTTAGCACATCAGGCAATACCCTCAATTATTGTTGTTGTAAATTTCTCTTGATTTGAAGAACAGGGTTGTTCAGCAAACGGAATCGATGACTGCTAACCTAGTGGTCTGTGGTGGCAAATAGTGGCAAGCATGTACTGGTGGCTGGGAAGGGGAGAAGGGGTTGGGAATCAGGTTGTCTTTGATTTTTAGTTTATTTTGATCTTTTAACAGTTTGATCACCTGAGAATGGGTTCTCAAAATCTGAAGGATGGGTGGGAGATCAATGTACAGTAGATGGTATGAATCTTCGCCCCATTATGGAAATTTGGGAAAACCAACAGGAAATTAAAACGAAAATGCAAGTACAAAAAGAAAAAAAGAAGTGGGGAAGGTGGTGTTGACATGTTTTTCTTTTTCCGGAGTACCATACACCAAGGGTTTTGTAAGATTATAGATGAGTTATGTGGGTAGAACTTAAAAGAGCGGAGATTGCTTCACTTCCTTTCGTTAGGAGCCACGAGGGTCATATGCTTGCCCTGGTGGTCATTGTTCATGACTGCAAAATTTGTGAATTACTAAAGTCTGGTTACTAAAGTCTGATTACTAGTGGCTTGCTTTGCGGTTGTTATGTGCGCATGTAGATACTTCTTCTTATCTACTGTTCTCAAGACTAGAACCAAAAGCTAGTTTGGGTTTGACGAGCTACTTTGACGGCTTGTCTCCCCTACAAGAAAAATGAGGGGAAAAAGCTTTCGAGATTGTGATGGTAATCTGATGTAAGTCTTTGCTTTCTTTCTGACAGGAGTGAGTGGGCTGCACGGGGCTACGGAGAAGCTGTAGGAAACCCATCTTTGATGAAATCCCCTGTTGGTGGTTTGTATTCACCCCCAGATGTACAGTCGCTTTGGTCATTTGAATGATTTTAAAAAAAATATGTGAAGCAGTTATGAATCGACTAGGCAATCAGCCTCTTTTTGAAGGCAGTTCAGGTACACTGGACATGTATCTTCCTTTCTCATCTTTAGAGGAAGATCAATGTTTAGTTACCATTTAGCACTGGTGGTAGGAATACAAGGGGTATGCACACTTTTAGTGCATATGTGGGAGCCAAAAAAAGGGAGAAAAAAAGTTGGGAAGATTGCTTTAATTCATCTTTCTCATGGGTAGGAATATTATATTTTTCTGTCACCCTGTCATCCCTCTCAGTTCTCTCCATTTTTTTTTTTTTTTTTTTTTTATGTGGGAGATATTCCAGAGGTGTTTGTCAGGGGTAAGGCTGTGTAGAACTGATCCCTTCTAACTACTTCGATAGGATTCAAAATGGTTAGTGTTATTTGTTGTTTAAGAGGGGATTTTTGCAGGAGTAGAGGTTGCTATAAGGCATGACCACAGCTTTGTTTAACAGGTGGTGCTGTAATTGTCTAAACTATGCCGTTGAATTTGTTATTTTCTAGTTTGAATGGCTCATGGATGAGCGGCAATTTCTCCTTTATTTTGTTGATGCGCTGACTTCATTTTTCGGCGGGCTATTGTTTTGCATTTCTTTTTGGTCAATGCTCTACACAGGCGATCCGAGATGATAGCTGATAATATGAATATGGCATGGCGAAGCTGCCTACAGAGCAGACTGGCCTAACCCCTAAGTTAAATTTCAGATGGCCAAGAGGTGACTCGAGTTGGGTTCTGCCCATGACTTTGTAGCTCGGCCTTGCGAACTTATCTAGATTGGCATTGTGATCGCTCGCACTCAATAGTCCATTGATAAAACAGAGAAAAATTAATCTGAAGTGTATTCATCCTATTCTCAGTTCAAGGATTCTTCCATAGTTTTTTTTTTTTTTTTTTAACAATTATTATAATTGATTCTGGCCAAGACCGTTGATTTTTGATAATGAGATTAGGGCCGTGGTTTGATTAAAGGGTAACTTGTCGTAACCTTTTAGGAATACCACAACAAAGCCACGTGAGTCTCCCTTTTACCAAAGACACTCTCCTGAAGCTGCTCTGCTCCCCTCTCGCTTCCCCCACCATCATCAATCATCCTCCTCAGCCGCCAAACACAACCCGGTAAACATGCAAAGATGGCATCAGCCGTTAGCAGTGGCTCTTCTTTCTCCTTGAACTTGTTTACCCAATTAGATCTCCGTTCAAAACTCGTCATCTCTAGAAAGTGGCGGAAATTACGAACTTATTACAGCCCCTCATCGCGGCGGGATCTTGGATTTAGAACACACCGAGCGATTTCTTATACACTCCGGCAGATATAAGTCCTTCAAGTCAAGGATTCAAAAGTCCCGAAGATCTTAGAAATTAATCTAGTCAAGGCGGCGGCATAAGCAAAGGCGAGCTTGACTTGGAAATTTCAAGGCAAAATTCAGAAAACTCAATTCAGCTGATGAATCACTAACCCAAATCCGAACAAAACGGACTCAATTTCTTTAAAAAAGCAAGAAAAGTCACACCTCAAAATCGGGAAAAATTTCTTTTTGCCATAAAAGTTAATACCAAACTCACGAAGCCATTTTATATCATCATCTTCTCTCTCTTCTCCGTTCATCTGCTGCTGCCTCTTTCTCTATCTGAAAGATTAATTTAACTTCCAAAATCCCACATTGAGAAGGCGGGTTTTTTTTTTTTTTTTTTTTTTTTTTTTTTTTAGGGGGGGGGGGTGTGTTGGTGTCAAAGAGAGTGGGGACTGGGAAGTACAGGCATGTACCAGTGCAGCTCTGGTTGGTGCCTGGTGCTTGGTGGAAGACAAGGAAGTGTTGCCAATTGGCTTCAAACGGGGAGGACAAAAACAGAGAGAAAGAAAAGAGAGATATCTGGACGTCAAAATGCGGGTGTTGACATTATTGAGGTCGACGACTATGATACCAACGAGCTCTGCTTCAACTCTGCTGTAAAGAGAGAGACAGAGTGAGAGAGCTACAGAGAGGGGAGTAGTCGAAAATAACTGATCCCGAGAGAAGAGGAGGGGGAGAGAGAAATAAAGAGTCAACTTTCACGTATTATTAATATGAATGTTTTAGATAGATTTCTTTTCAATTAACGGTAAGGGGGAAAAAAAAATCGATTATGGTATAATTTTGCTTCTCTGTTACACATTGGTTCAAGAATCCTAGCGAAAAATAAGCATTCTAATTTTACAACAGGCTTAGCTAATCTCAAAGGATTGTGAGGCTATGGTAGTGGTTCTGGTTTTGACTCAACCTAAAATATCAAGCAAATTTGAACATATAGTTTATCGATATTTTCCAGTGAAAAAAAAGAGTTCTCACATAACTAAAATTTAAAAAAAAAAAAGAAAGTTGAAATATACTTTACCAAATAGGCTTGAAATTTTTATGATTATGTCATCATTATTCACGTAAATACTAAAAAATCTTATTCGGTTTAAGTTAAAAACATGAATATACTTTACCAAAACTGCCAACCACTCTTCTCCTGTCCTTCTCATCATCGCCAACTACATCTGCGCGGGGGTGTCACTGAGCTGCATCGAGCCTAAGTTTGGTCAAAATAAAAGCTCGGTTGAGCCCAATGAGAGCCTGTAAAATTTAGACTCGACTCGAATTGGGCACATTGTTTGGTTCAGACCTCAGTATTCTTTTTCTTTTTTAAAGCTTCCAAGTTCAAAGGCTACGATCAAAGCTTAGTTTTAGATATTTTTGTATTGGATTCAAGATTAGATTTGGAATAACATTTTCTTCATTCAAAAGGTAATTTCTTACTATCCACACAGGCATATAAGAAAAAAAATGAATCCAAGCTGAGCGGAGCCTTGTTGGCTTCAGGCTTGGATCAGTGTGCTTTCAAGCCAGCCTGGACTCCCCTTAAGCTTAGTTTGCCTTGACCCGAAGCCAAGCTTTGATCGAGCAGAAGTTGAAGGTTCAATGATTCGGATCATTTTGATTACAACCCTACATTCACATTATCAATTCAAATGTTGATTCATGATCTACGCTGAGATGAAACATTACTTACCATGAGTCGACATGCAATTGATTTTTCAGCGAACACAGCAATGGACATTAATTGGAACTTCATTGTTTTTAATGACCCCCACCCTTTTTAAAGCCCATCCTCTTCAAGGATGTTTTTAATAACCCCTTCCCTCTTTGAAGTCAATCCCCTTCAAGGATGTGTTGGGTGTACCTTGTGTCACGGACCGCTCTAGAATACTCTAAAATGCCTTGAATTTTACTAGATTTCTCTAAAGTATGTTCTAGAGGGTTCCACAGAATTCTACACAATTCTACACTTGTGTAGAATCCTAGGTATTTGTAGAGAACATTATGGATGTATGAGCTTAACTGCAGGATCAAATGGATTTTCACCATCCATTGAGGAGGTAGATGTATATATATCCCCCAAAGGGGCTCATTTGTACACCAAGCATTGAAGTGCAATACAAAGCATTCTCTCTCTACTTTCTCTCTCTAAGTTCTCTTAGAGTGTCTGTGTGTACTTACTTAGCTTCTCAAGTCTAAGTCAAGCATTCTTAAGGCTTTCTAGCAAACGAAGCAAGAGTTTTAAGCAAAGTTCGTTAGGCTACACGGGTTTAAATTTGAGTGAATTATCAACCCATTATAGTTGGTACCAGAGCAAGGTTCTGTTTGGGAGATCTCATGGCTTTCAGTGTCACCGATACTGCCAACCCTCAACAAGGAGGCAAGAAGGGTAACGACAAGGCCAACAATGACATGGTGGGCGTTGGGGAGGAAAGGCTCAGGGAAGTGAACGCCTTCGTGTCCACCCTAACGGGTGGGGTTGAGGACATGGAGAAACTCATTGAGGAGCTTGAGTCTGAGGTAGACATGGATGAGCTCCGAGGGGAGATGTAATCCGCAATGACCTCCATCACCGTCAATCTCAAGGATGAGATCTGTACGCTTCAAGCATCGGAGACTTCCAAGGAGAGTGAGCTTCAAGCGTACAAGGCTGAGCTTGAAGCACATAAGGCCGAGCTGACCAACTATAAGGCCGAGGTGGATGCAGACAAGGCTAGGATCGTAGCCTTGGAAGCCCAACTCAAGTTGTTCATAGCTGCAGTAACAAATAGGGATGGACCTGTTCAAGTATCCACCACACCAAAAAGGAATGCGCTCTAAACTCTAACGTACGATAGGGCTAGGAACGCAAGGGAGATAGACAACTTCTTTTGGAAGCTTGAGACCTACTTTGGAGCAGTAGGCATTATAGATGAGGGCCAAAAGGTAAATTATGCTTCCTTGTCTCTCAAGGATATAGCCCTTGTTTGGTGGCGTCGTAGATGTGACGACATCAATGAGGATCCGACCCCATCACCACTTGGGACGGATTCAAGAAGGAACTCAAGGAACAATTCTATCCTAAGGATGCAGAACGGGAGGCACAGGCCAAGTTAAAACACCTGCAACATGAAGAGGGTCATATTCGGGAGTATGTGAAGGAGTTCCAAGAGCTCCTCTTAGAGATCCCAAGTATGGGGGAGCAAGACGCTATGTTTTGCTTCCTCGACGGCCTAAATAATTGGGCCCGCATGGAACTTGAGAGGTGTGGGGTGCAAGACCTTGCCTCTTAGTCGAGTTCAAGAGAGACCCCTCAAAGGGGCAAGGCAAGAAGAACGGGGGTAGCGGCAAAGGTGGGGAAGACCAAGACAAGTCTCCCAGGAAGGACAAACCTTCGAGGGACAAGTGGAAGTGCAAGAAAGACAAAGAACCAAAGAAGTACTCCTACTTCTTGTCCAAGGAGAGGAAGAGAAGCAAGATGAGGATAGGAGGATCGCCTCACTCAAGCTACTTAATGCCATCTAAGTGGAGGTGGAAGTAGGGTGTGCAAAAAAATCCGAAATCGAGAACCGCACCGAAAAACCGAAAAAACCGAGCAGAAAAACCGGTTAACCGAACAAAGTTTTCAAAAAAGTCGGTTTGGTTAACCGAAAATAATTTTCTTTTTTTGAAAAATTATACATAAAAAATTTAAAAATTTGGTAAGAAAGTACACTTTTTTATTATTTATAAATGGTAACCAAAGTTTAATTTTTATAAAAAGAATTTAAACATAAAAGAATGACAAATTTAGGTAGGAAAGCATATGTTTTTTATTGTTTATAAACGGTTAATCGGTAGCCAAATCGAAAAATCGGTTAACCGAATCGAAAAACTAGTTAACCGAAATTTTCGGTTCGGTTACGGTTCGGGTTTTGGACAAACCGAAATTTTCGGTTAAACGAAAAACTGTTAATCGAAATTTTCGGTTCGGTTATGTTTTGGAATTTTGTTGAACCGAAAGACTGGTAAAACGATTTTCGGTTAACCGAAACTCCGGTTAACCGAAACCCCGGTTAACCGGTTTTGCACACCTCTAGGTAAAAGGACAACCTCGTGGGCGTATGTATGTGGAGACCATTATCAATGCCAAGCCACCACAAGCAATGGTTGACGCGGGAGCCAATACGGTCTACGTAGCCAAGGAGCTTGCCGACGAGGTGGGCTTGTCCTACACCTAGGAGAAAGGCTACGTGAAATGAGTCAATGCACGAAGCCTCCTCGTAGAGGGTGTTACTCGGGGTGCCCTCATCCAAAGCAGCTAGTGGAAAGGTAAGGTCGACATTACTGTTGCCCTTTTAGATGATAAAAAATTCTATTTGGACATCGATTTTCTTGATATAGTGAAGACATTCTTGGTACCTTACACCAACACCATGTGTATCATGGAGACGGGGCAACCTTGTGTCATTCCCGTGAAGAGAGAGATCAGTGAAGGCAAGATGCTATCTGCTATTCAAATTTCTAAAGGGTTCAAGAAGAAGGAGCCAACCTTCCTTGCTATTATGAAGATGGAGGAGGAGCCGAAGGAAGTTCAAGCATCCCAAGGCCATCCAAAAGGTGGTTGAAGACTTCAAAGACGTTATGCCCGCCGAGTTACCCAAGAGATTTCCTCCAAGGAGGAAAATCGACCATGCTATAGAGTTGGAGCCGGGGGCCAAGCTACCCGCATTTGCCCATTACCGTATGGCACCTCCCCAACTAGAGGAGTTAAGGAGGTAACTAAAGGAGCTACTTGACACTGGTTATGTTTGTCCCTCTAAATCGCCCTATGGTGCACCGGTCTTATTTAAAAAAGAAGCATAATGGGTCAATTCGACTATGCATCGACTATCAGATGCTCAACAAGATCATTATCATGAACAAGTATCCCATTCCCCGCATCGATGACTTGTTTGATCAACTTGGAGAGGCAAGATACTTAACTAAGCTTGATTTGAGGAGTGGGTACTATCAAGTCTGCATAACCGAAGGGGATGAGCCAAAGACGGCATGTGTGACACGTTATGGTTTGTACGAGTTCCTTATCATGCCTTTTGGCCTCACAAATGCGCTGACCATATTTTGCACCCTCATGAAGAAGGTACTTGCTCCTTTCCTTGATTACTTCGTGGTTATTTATCTTAATAACATTGTCATCTATAGCAAGTCCTTGGAGGAGCATAGGGGACACTTGCGGGAAGTCTTCCGAACTCTAAGGGACAACTAACTTTATGTCAAGAAAGAGAAGTGCTCCTTCACATAAGGAGAAGTGCCTTTCTTGGATCACATTATTGACAAGGGCAAATTACGCATGGACCCAACAAAGATCAAGGCTATCCTTCAATGGAAGCCACCAACAAAAGTCACCGAGTTAAGGTCTTTCCTTGGCTTGGTGAACTACTACTGACGGTTCATCAAGGGCTATTTATGATAGCCACCCCTCTCACCAACTTGTTGAAGAAAGGAAGAGGATGGACATGGAGTCAAGAGTGCTAACATGCCTTTGATGCCTTAAAAAAGGCCATCATTGAGGAGCCCGTCTCTCTCTCCCCAACCTCAACAAGCCTTTTGAGTTACATACGGATGCTTTCGACTTTTCCATCGGTGGTGTCTTGATGCAAGAAGATCATCCTATTGCTTTTGAGAGCCGGAAGCTTCATGACATCGAGAGGCGGTACACAGCTCAAGAGAAAGCAATAATCATGGTGATGCATTGTTTCCGCACATGGAGACATTACTTGCTTGGGAGCAAGTTCGTAATCAAGACCAATAATGTCGCTACAAGCTATGTCCAAACTGAAAAGAAGCTTACTCCCAGGCAAGTCTGGTGGCAAGACTTTCTAGCCAAGTTCGATTATGTCATGGAATACAAGTCAGGATGTGCCAACTTAGAGGTAGATACTTTGAGTCACAAGGGTGAACTTGCCGACATTAGCTGACGTCAAAGTAACCTACGAGCCTGAATCAAGGAAGGGCTCCAACATGATTTTGTTGCCCAAACTATCATCTAACCGTCAAGGAGGGCAAGACTCAAAGATTTTAGGTCAAAGATGACTTGATCCTCACTAAGGCCAAGTGCATATATGTTCCTTCATATGATAACCTTAGGAGGGAAGTCATGAAGGAGAGTCATGATGGCAAGTGGGGGGTCATCCAGGCGTACACTGCACACTAGCTCTTGTAGGAGATTCCTACTATTGGCCTCAGTTGAAGGATGATGTAGAGGTCTATATGAAGACTTGTCTTATGTGCCAATAAAACAAGATTGAGCAAGGACCACTCGCCGGACGATTAGAGCCTCTCCCCATTCCCGAAAGGCCGTGAGCGAATGTCTCCATGGACTTCATTGTGGGCTTACCCATAAGTGAGGGGTGCAATTGCGTCCTTGTGGTGGTGGACCGATACTCCAAGTACACCATCTTCATTCCTGCACCCAAGGAGTGTTCTGCCGAGCAAGCCACCCGTTTATTCTTCAAGCATATGGTGAAGTATTAGGCTTTGCCTCATTTCATTGTAAGTGACCGGGACACTTGCTTCACGGGGCATTTTTGGACGGAGTTGTTCAACCTCATAGGTTCCAAGCTCAACTTCTCCACTAGCTTCCATCCATAGAGCAATGGACAAATTGAGAGGGTCAAAGCTCTCTTGGAGCTATACTTGAGGCACTATGTGAGTGCCAACCAACGAGATTCGGCCAAGTTGCTTAATATTGCCTAATTCTCTTATAACTTGCAACAGAGCGAGTCCACGGGCCAAAGTCCGTTTGAGATTATCACGAGGTAACAATCGTTGACCCCGAGTTCTCTTGCCATAGGATACAAGGGTCCAAGTGCACCTGCCTATAAGTTTGCTAAGGATTGGAATGATTAAGTAGGGTGGCACGAGCTTACTTGGAGAAGACCTCCAAGAAGATGAAGAAGTGGGCCGACAAGAAGAGATGCCTGAGGGAGTTCCTAATAGGAGATCTCGTGCTTGTCAAGATGTATAACCATGCGAGGCTAAGCGGTCGCCATTGGGGTCTCATTCGGCAGTACAAGGGACTTTTTCCCATCCTTAAAAGGGTGGGGGCATAGGCTTACAAGGCATAGTTACCTCCAAAGATCAAGTATCACCATGTGTTCCATGTGAGCTTGCGTAAACCTTATCATGAAGACAACCTGGATCCGAGTCCTGGCATCTCACGCTGGGTACCTATGGGCATCAAGGTACAACATGACAAGGAAGTGGAAGAAATCTTAGCTGATCGAGTGGTGCGACATTCCAACCAACCACCGACACATGAACCTTATCAAGTGGAAAAGCCTACCTGAGAGCGAAGCTAGCTGGGAGCCCATCCAGCACTTGTGGCAATTCAAGGAGCAGTTCCAAGCCTAGGAGGACAAGAAGGCAATGAGGATGTCACCGGATTAGGTCATGTCGGATGTCACGCACCGCTCTAGAATACTCTAGAATGCCCTGGATTTCACTAGATTTCTCTATAGTATGTTCTATAGGGTTCCAGACGGTTCCACATAATTTCACACTTGTATAAAATCCTAGATATTTGTATAGAACATTATGGTAACCGTAGGATCAAATTGATCTCCACTGTCTATTGAGGAGGTAGATGTGTATATATACCCCCAAGGGGCTCATTTGTACACAAAGCATTCAAGTGTAATACAAAGCATTCTCCCAAACTCATTCTCTCTTTACTTTCTCTCTCTAAGTTCTCTTAGAGTGTGTGTGTGTGCTTACTTAGCTTATCAAGTCTAAGTCAAGCATCCTTAAGGCTTACTAGCAAACAAAGCAAGAGTTCCAAGCAAAGTTTGCTAGGTCGCATGGGTTTAAGTTTGAATGAATTGTCAACCCGTGATACTTGGCCAAGGATGATCTGAGCTTAATAATAGGGGCTTGCCCCTCTTGTAACACCCAAAAAGAAAAGACAAAAAAGAAGCCAACCACACTTGAAAAATATATTCAAGATAAAATCTCACATAACTATAAAAATAGAAAAAAATGGAATATATTCACCCAAAATATCGAACACATTTGAAATAAACTTTATCCATATATTCAAGTGACTAGAAAAGAACCTTACATAACTATAAAAATAGAAAAAATGAGATATATTCACCCAAAGTACCAAAATAGAGCACTTGGATAACATTGAACAATAATGAATAATACATATTTGATTTAATATGAACCATTTTAATATATTTCCATCATTAAGAAATACCAACATTGTTGAACATCTGGAAAATTATTACCATTAAGATGTAAAAGAAAATAGAAATTAAGTAAGGAAAAAGACTAACCCTTTAAACATTGTTGCACCTAAATTAAATAAAGAAAAGACTAACCCTTTAAATATTTCAATATATTTCTACCTAAGTTTTTTTAAATTCGGTCCTCCATCTGGACTGATGGATCAGTGAACTAGATCATACCAGACCAAAGACCAAAAAAGAAAAATTTGAGGATTGTGGACAAGGCCAAATTCATTCGGTTTGGTTTGGTCCAATTCGATCTGGACCATCTTCGATCTGGTATGCTGTTGGACTGAGTAATGAAGGTCCCTATCAAACATATTGGAAAATATACTTTATCCCTATATTCAAGTGACAAAAGAGAATCTCGTGTAAGTATAAAACAAAAAAAAATGAAAAAGGAAAAAAGAAGCATACTTTAAACCAAAATGTTAAGTACTTCTAAATTTCTAATTGTCCTGTCGGATGCCAAGCAAGCCACCGATACCATGATTCTCCAACATGTCATGAGTTTAACTCAAGGGACTTCCTTAATTACTCAAGGAAATTAGGGCATTAGGGGTAAGATCCTCCTATACCTATGCTAATTTGTGGCTTTTAAAGAGGGTATAAAGACTTTTAGGCGAATGGCAAGACAATTAGCGGCCATAATTAAGAGGGCTAAGTAATTATCTTTCAAAACCACTTCTTAATCATTATTCCAATTTTTGTTAGGATTTTTGCTTCAACTTCTAGCTCAGGATTGAATAGAAAAAGGGACTCCAAGTTTGGTAAATTATAGATGGATGGATAGCCTCATATGTTTATTTTTCAACAAGCAATTGGGCCTAGATATGCACAATTTTGTTCGTGAGCTTAATTGGGTCATCAAATGAGTGACTTAAGGGTTAAACTATTATAGAACTTGATGGACACCTTTAAAATATTTCTCCTTAAATAACTCCTCCAGATTGCTCCATTTAGGATGGTGGAGGATGCCACCAAGTAAGTACAAGTGCTATAAATTTCAACCTTGAATTTTTATTGGATATCCCAAAAGACAATATTAGATCATCTTAGAAGGGGGTAAATATAGTGATATCTCAAAAATTAAGACTTTATACAAAAATCAATGTACTTTGGTCCTGTACTGCCAATGTTAGTGAAGACGACCTTGAAGGTTAGTAACCAATGTCAGTGATAAACAAAATTAAAGGGCAGAATTCAAATGAGACAAAACATAGGATATGTTTACGATGTTCATCCTTCCAAATAGGGTAGTCACCATCTAAGTCACTTCTTTCCTTAGGATTTAATCACCTCCACTTCGTGTTCACTTAAGAAGTATACACT
Source organism: Carnegiea gigantea (assembly GCA_029747015.1). Classification (NCBI taxonomy): domain Eukaryota; kingdom Viridiplantae; phylum Streptophyta; class Magnoliopsida; order Caryophyllales; family Cactaceae; genus Carnegiea; species Carnegiea gigantea. Next base: position 248,744 of record JAKOGI010001059.1, read on the forward strand.
AATGACATTTGCTTTACAATCTGTCTAGCATTCTAATCTGACTAAGGAACCTCAGCTAGCACATTCACTATGTATTGACCTGTCATTACCTAGCAACCCAAGTATCTTCCCAAACTTGTCACAAATCTCTCTTTCAAATATTCATATAACAATAAGTACACAAAAGAGTATTGAGAATGTTTGCACTTGAGCTCTTTTTATGATGTAATTCTTTCTTGTGTCTTGCAATATGCTTTAGTTTTGCCTTTTATACCTTTGAAACCTTCTTGAATGTTGGAGCAATACTTGCCAATTCTCTAATATATTATATCCAGAATCTAATGTCACTGATTCGAACCTTGGTGTTTCCAAAACTGACTTCTGACTTACCATAATAATCGATCTTAATTGCTAAGAGAAGATCTTGCTTTCATCTCCAAATATCTCACCGAAATCAATCGAAATACTTTACAAATGAACTCAAGATTGATTTAATATAGCTTTTTAAAACTGCATTATATAAAATCTTTACAAGATCTAAGATGATAAGCAAGGATATATTGCATTATAAAAATATAATTCACTAATACGTAAGTAAGGGATTCTTTCTAAAGAAATTAAAAGTAATATATCTCAAGAATAAGACAAGATAGCATATATATCGTTTTATCCAAAAACAATTCTGCTAATACTGAAGTCAGAGATTCTGACTCTAACATTGAATTCTATAGAGACAAGATGAGTTAGTGTAATGTAACTTAATATACTCCAATTGAGCTTTTGTCATCCAATGTCCTTGAGCTGTAACATTCAGCCAGTTAATGACCATGCCATGACATTGAGAAAGTCTTCAAACTTGCCTTTTTTGATGAAAGACAACAATCTAATTTGAACAATCATATGAGCATATCAAGCATATGAGCATATTAAACAATCATGGCAAGTGATAGCAAAATATAGCATAGTTAAGATAAAAGGGGCACCTCTAGTCACCTAATTGTGAACGTTAGAAGCTTTCAAAGCCTTTCAACTTTGATCATTCGTAGTCAATTTTTCCTTGATTCCACACTTTTGTTCCCCTTTTTTGACTTTGATCAAAAGGAGCAGACTCGCAAAATTTTTTGGGCAAAGCATTGTTTAAAAACATCCAAATTGTTTAGAAACAGAAAGATAAGAAATTATTTTTGAGAGCAGAAAGAGAGAGAGAGAGAGAGAGAGAGAGAGAGAGCATCATGCTTGGTCATCTAGATCGGGAGCTACAGTCTTAGACTTTAGTTTCTCTGCCATCTTGGGCACACTAATCTCACCCCCAATGTTCTCCTCTTGGCCACTCTCAGCCTGAGCCATCGTTAATGTCGTCTCCAACTTTGCTATGTTCGCCCCAAACTCATCATTTATCACTTTTGAGGTCCCTTCCTTTACCATTAGATCCGAGATAATGCTGTTGAGCTCAGTAGCACATCGACCCAAATTCACAAACACCCTTATGGGAGCTCCCCCTTAATCTCAGTAAGATCTTCATTAAACCATTCTTTCTAGTTAGGAGGGATCACCTTAAGATAGGGTTAAGACGTGGAAGTCTCATTGTCATTGGCAAAAATATCCTCCTCATGTTTCCAATGTTAAGGGGGGTTGAATTTTAGGCTCTTGAGTGTGCTCCTATTAATGATTGGGATTTGAAATTCAAAGCATTCTTCTCTCTCAAGAGAGACTTGGAAGATCTTGAATATATAAGTTAAGAGGTTTGAGTAGGGTAAAGGATAATTCTGGGATAAGTTGTAGACCTTGGTCATATATTCAAGGATAAGCTACGCAAAATCAACGAAATGCTCCTCCATAATATAGTCGAGGGTTTCAAGGAGGGTGTTGGTCCCCTTTGATGATTCTCGTGGGTAGATAGTCCTTACTAGAATATAGCAAAGGTTCGAGGATCTTAGTAGAAGGCTATATAGGATTGGTTGGTCTTTTGATCTTCACAGGGTTGGCATACTTTTGAAGACACAATTTTTGGGCTTTGGCCACGGACATTGGGGGAGGAAACTTTGAGGGGTCAGAGTTAAGATTGAATATTCTCTCAATTGAGGTAGTGGTGAGGGCAATAGTGGTACCCTTAACTTTGGTGGTGTAATAGGTTTTCCCTCGCCATTGAGATTCGACTTTAAAAAAGTTTGCACAAAAGAGTCGAACTAATTGAGGTATGCTTCATCTCCAATCTTGACTAGACTCTTGGAACCCATATTTTCTAACATATCAACAAAAGAAAATTGTTCCTTCTTCAAAAATTCTAGATGTACAAATCACAAAATACTAAGTCCCTCATATGTTTATAATGCTTTACCCTTGAGTCTGTAAACCATTCAATGGGAAGGTCACTAAATCCTCTAAAGACTCAAGTTTAGAGATAGAGTTACCAGAGTTGGTAGACATTTGGGCCTCAGAATCCAAAATTGTGGTTGTCTATCTCAAATTTGGTAGGCAACAGTGAGTGGCACCTTAGTTTCTTTTAGCATGGTGAAGAAGGCTTATGTAAGGGCTCCTCCTTTGCATTTTGAAGACATGTTTGTAGTTGTTTGAAGGAGAGAGAGAGGCAAATTTGGGGGGTTTGGGATGAGAGAGAAATAGAAGGGCTTAGATGTGTGAGAGTGGGAGTTAGAGATAGAGTGGTTGTAAGGTTAATGCCAAGGCACACTTATTTTGTGGTGAAAAGGAGAGAGAAAAGAAAGTGGGAGGTGGCAGTTTTTAGAAGGTGTGAGAAATCTTGGGGATATGATCAAGGATGATTAAGGAAAGTGCATCAATGCCCTTTAAAAGTAAAAGAGAGAGAGAGAGAGAGAGAGAGAGAGAGTTGATTTCAAAAAAAATGCAAATCACAATTTTCAAAGTATGGTAGCTGTTGAGGAACTTAATTGATTTAAATCCCTAACTTCTAGCTACTTGTCATTATTAATATGTGAGACTGATATCCAAAGTTTAAGAATACAGATTTGATTGGGACTTTGAGATGATGTCTTAATGTCTCATCTAGTGTCATTTATAATAACCTACTGTATTTTATCGCATTGGACTTTTTGTTGAGGAACCCTCCCCCTCAATTCATGCATCTATTTTCAACATGCCAAGTTCACTTTGAATAAAATTGAACTTATCTTCACTAATTGATTTGATGAAAATATCAACTAATTGCAATGTGACGGAACAAATTCAAGAATGATATTGCCCTTTTCAACATGATCTCGTATGAAGTGATGCCTGACTTCAATGTGTTTGGTTCTTGAGTGCTGAACTGGATTTTGATGACATTTATTACACTTATATTATCACATCACATTGGGACTTTTTCAAAATCAAATCCAATGTCTTATAGCTATTGTGTGATCCAGAGCATTTCTGCACAACATGTTCCTACTGCTATATATTTAGCTTTAATAGTTAATAACACTACTAAACTTTGTTTCTTTGAATGCCATGTGACTAAGAAGTGTTAAAGGAATTCGCAATATCCAAAGGTGCTTTTTCTATCGACCTTGTAGCTTGCCTAATCTGTATCTGAATGTCCAATGAGATTAAAATCTTCATCTCTAGGATATCATAAACCAACATCCTTGGTTCCTGTAAGATATCTGAAAATTCTTTTGACAGATGTTAGATGTGATTTTTTAAGGGCACTTTGGAATCATGCACATAGGCATACATTGAACATAATATTTAGCCCACTTGCTGTTAGGTAAAGCAATGAGTTAACAATTCATCCGTAGACCTTTTCTGACACTGACTTATCACTTGGATAAAGGCCAACTTTGTATTCAATGCCATTGGAGTGCTGGCATACTTGACGTCATCAAGCTTGTATTTCTTCAAGAGTTCATTCATATATTTACCTTGGTAGATAAGTATGCCATCTTGGCATTGCTTGATTTGAAACCCTAGGAAGAAGTTGAGTTCTCCCACCATACTCATCTCAGACTCCTTACTCTTTAAAATGGAAAAATCTTGACATAGAAGATTGTCAGTAGCACCAAATATGATATCATTCTTTCCCCTTTGCTTTAATGAAAAGAGTTTTGTCGATCTTAACTTGGTAAAATCATTTTCCAAGAGAAATTTACTAAGGCATTGGTACCAAGCTCTTAGGGCTTGTTTTAAGCTATAAACAACTTTATGAAGCTTGAAAACATGATTCATAAATTCAAGGCTTTCAAAACCAAGGGGTTACTCAACATAGACTTCTTCATTTAGAAAGCCATTTAAGAAAGTGCATTTGACATCCATCTGAAATAACTTGATGCCTATGTGAGATGCAAATGCAAGTAATATGCAGATGACTTGTGATCTACCTACAGGTGCAAAGGTCTCATCAAAGTCTATCCCTTTCTCTTGGTTTTATCCCTTTACAACCAATCTGCCTTTGTTTCTAATCACTACCCCAGATTCATCTAACTTGCTCCTAAACACTTATTTTGTCCTAATCACTAGATAGTCCTTTGGTCTAGGTGTGAAGGACCAAATTTAATTCCTCTCAAACTGGTTGAGTTCATCTTGCATGACCAATGTCCAGTTTAGGTCTTCCAATGCCTCATCATAGTGCTTTCATTCTATATAAGAAGCAAATGAAAAGAATGCACATAAATTTCTCAAGGATGAAGATTTTCTTATACCTGTATTAAGGTTAGTGAGTCAGTTGTCCAAAGGATGGGCAGACTTATATTTGAGGTTACTTATATTTGAGACACTTCCTTGGTTTATTAAAATGATTTTGAACCTATTCAGGAATGCTTGAGGATGACTCATTATCAACTTGGAGTTTTTTACAAGCATCTTATGAAGTTTCTAGATGAACTTCAATGTCATTTAGCTGACTTGATCACCCTAATTTGGACTTTGGCTGACATTGCTAGGAGCATGTAGGTGATTATTATTGTCTAGGGCTCCTTCATCTTCATTATCTACATATTTGCTTAACTGAAACTCATCAAATGAAGATGAACTAGCAAGACCATTATTAGTCTCATCAAGGACAACATGAATAGATTCCTCAATGACCTAGGTACATTTGTTGTAAACATGATAGGCTTTACTAATAGAGGAATAGACAACAAATATATCTTCATCACTCTTCAGATCGAATTAACCAAGGTTTTCCTTACCATTGTTATGGATGAAGCACTTACTTTCAAAGGCTTTGAAATATGAAGCATTAGGGTTCTTGTCTTTGAACAATTCATATGGAGTTTTTTTTAGGTTGAATGAGGCATCTGTTAAGTATATAATTTGAAGTATTAACAGCCTCAGCCCATAAGGACTTTGTAAGATCATTTTGACACATCAACTTCTGGTCATGTCTTCCAATGTTCGATTATTTCTCTCAATAACTCCATTCTACTGTGGTGTTCTTGGTGCTGAAAACTTATGGGAAATATCATTCTTGTCACAGTAATTAATAGACTTGTCTTGGTCAAATTCCATTCCTTGGTTAGTCCTGATAATAGCCACTGGCAAATTCTTTGATATCTGTAATTTTCTGCACAACTTCACAAACGCCTTGAGAGGTTCTATTTTATCTTTCAAAAAGATCATTCATATGAATCTAGAGTAAACATCCACTATAACAAATATATAAGAACTATCTTCTAAACTTCTAATGCGGATTGGTCTAAATAGGTTCATATGCAACAATTCCAAGCACTTTGAGAGTAGACACACTTTTCAATGGTTCGAAGGAAACTCGTACTTACTAATCTATAATACATGCACTATGCACATGGTCCTTCTTAAATTTTTAAGGGGGGTAACCCTCTTACTAAATCGTGCTTAACTAATTTATGAAAAATGTGCATGCTAGCATGTCCTAATCTACGATACCAAAGCCAACTTCATCAAGTGATGCTTTCAGACAAGAAGATGCATAGGAGAGATATGATTAAGGTTCATGGCATAAACATTGTCTAATCTATAACCATGCTATACAATATCATTGGATTTGACATTCTCAATAGCACATTGGGATTCATCAAAGCGGTTGTCCTTACCACATAGTTGTGAAATGCTCAACAAGTTGTATTTCAAACCATTAGCCAAATAGACATTTTCAATAAATTTCGTAGAATTCTTACCAATCTTGCCAATGTCAAGGATGTTACCTAGACCATTGTCTCTTGATGGTCACTTTACCTGATTTTTGTTTTTGAAACTCAGTAAACATTAAGGCATCTCTAGTTATATGTCTTGAACACCCACTATCCATGTACCAGATATTGTTCTTCGTTTTTAGGCACACCTGTAAGAAAAAAATTCTAACTTTCATGCATTCTTTGGTAGCAGGATTTGGACGAAGGTGACCAATGTCTAGTTTCGAGGACATTGAACCTTCAAAAACCCATACTTGTATGATCCTTGGGTAAGAGGTCTCTTTATTTCTAAACTTTCTATATTGCTTGTGACCTTTATGTGGATCATAATAACTTGGACACCTATGATCAAAGTAGCTATGGTTCCTTTAATAAACAATGTGACATTCATAATTGTGACCGATGTCATTGTTTTTGGAACTAGATCTATTTTGAGCTTCCTTATGTGATGTCTCTTTAATAAAGAAGTGCTTCTATGATCTTTTCTTATTATTTGGGTTAAAACCAAGTCCTTCCTTATTAAAAGATACACATTGGGATCCAAGCAATTTGTCCTAATTCTCTTGACCCTTAGTAAGTCTTGAGAGAGACTCATGAGAATCATCACACTTGTTTTGCAAAACAGTTTTCTCATTCTCAAGGTCATTAACTTGGGTGTGTAGATTTCCACTAGATCTTTGTAAGTTCTCATTTTCCTTTTCCTAGAACTTGTTTTCCTTTTTAAGGGCTTTAATTGCAGTTATGTGATCTTGCTCATATTTAACACACTTTAATGGACATTAAGCAAGATACTCTTTTATGAAAGTAAGGAGATATTCTAATGTTACCTCTTCAGATTCATCACTTTCTTCAATGTTCTCTCTGGCATGAGACAGAAGTTGGCTATATCTTCATCTTTACTTTCACTTTCAAAGCTATCACTATCACTCCATGTTGCGACTGTAGTCTTTTTCCTGCCTTTCTGAACTTGAATATGGTTCTCTGATCTTTTTTTAAAGATATTTGGACAATCCTTTATCATGTGACCTACAAATCCACAACCCTAATAAGAGTTTTGGTTAGTGTCAATTTTTGAGACAAATTTACCATTGCAATTTTGATCATTCCTCTTTGAGGTTGATCCTTTCTGAATTCCCTTGAATTCTGGATGCTTTTGAAACATCCTTTTGAATCCTTCAGCTATCGCAACCACTTATTCATCTTTGTTATTTTTAGATTCCTCAGGTGGCACCTTAATGTCATTGAACTTTAGTGCAAGTCTTTGTTGCAGTGCGTGCTCTTCAGTTTCTCCTTGCAAGTGAATTCCATGGGTTAGAAGTTTTCCAACAAGATAATCTAACTTGAGGGTTTTTAGATCTTGTGCTTCTTCAATGGTCGTGACTTTGGGTCCTCACTTGCTCCTTGGAAGACATTGCAACACTTTTCTCATCATCTCTTCGTTGGTATATATTTTTTCCTAAGGACGTGAGATTGTCGATTATCTCAGTAAAGTGCATATACATGTCGTTGAGGATTCTCCATATAGCTTCTTGAAGAGCTCATATTGGCTAATTTTGGATCATCAAACCTGACTTGTTCCTTTAAATGTAGTCTCCAATGTGTCCCAAATTTTTTTGGTTGTATCACAAGAAGACACATGGTTAAACTCATTAGAATCCAACCACAAAATAAAATGTTCAATACCCTATAATTTTTTTCCACTTTCTCAGTCTCTGGATGAGTGAATGCTGATCAAGGGTTTGGAGCAATTTTATCTAGTAGGCACAAAGTCGCCCTTGGAGACAATTTCCCAAAGCTCACAGTCATGATCCTTGATGAAGATCTGCATAAACTTTTTCCAATGAGCAAAGTTGGAACCATGAAACACGGGAGGTCTAGTAAAAGAGCACCCTTAATTAATTTCAACATTTCTAAAGATAATGTTAGATCACCCTAGAGGGGGTGAATAGGGTGATATCTCAAAAATTAAGACTATAAAAAATGTAACGTACTTTGCTCCTGCACTGCCAGTGTCAATAAAGACAACCTTGAAGGTTAGTCACCAATGATAATAATAAACAAAATTAAATTGCAGAACCAAAATGAGACAAAATACATGATATGTTTACGATATTCACCCTTTCAAATAGGGCTTGTCACTGCCTAAGGCACGTCTTCTCTTAGGATTTAATCACCTCCACTTCTTATTTACTTAAGAAGTACATATCAATGACCTTTGCTTTATAATCTGTCTAAGTGTTCTAATCCACTTGATCAATGAACCTTAGCTAGCACACTTAGTAAGTATTGACCTCTCAATACCTAGCTACCCAAGTAAGTTTCCTAACTTACTTGTTATAAATCTTCCTTTCAAATATTTGTATTAATAATAAGTAAAAAGAGAAAGAATGTTTGCAGTTGAGCTCTTTTCATAATGTAGTTCTTTCTTGTGTCTTGCAATATGCTTCAGCTCTGCCTTTTATAGATTTGAAACCTTCTTAACCGTTGGAGCAATACTTGCCAATCCTTTAATGTATTCTATCTAGAATCCAATGCCGTTAATTCGAACTTAGTATTTCCAAAACTAGTTTTTGATTAATGGTAATAAGGTATCTTGTTTGCAGAGATAAGACCTTGATTTCATCTCCAAAGATCTCTTCGAAATCAATCGAAATACTTTACAAATGAACTCGGGATTGATTTAATGCAACGTTTTAAAACTAGATCAAATAAAATCTTTACAAGATCTTGGATGATAAATGAGTATGTATTGCGTTATAAAAATATAATTTTCTAAGGTGTAAATAAGGGATTCTTTCCAAAGAAATTAAAAGTAACATATATCAAGAATAAGACAAGCTAGCATATATATTGTTTTATCCAACACGATTTTGCTAATACAAGGTTAGAGATTCTGACTTTGACATTGAATTCTTGCAGCGACAAGATGGGTTAGTGTAAGATAACTTAATATACTCAAATTAAGCTTTTGTCTTTTACTCAAAACACCCAATGTCCTTAAGTTGTAGCATTCAACCAGTCAGTATCTATGCCACTGACAATGAAGGAGTCTTCATTCATCTAGTGGTCCCCCTTTTCTTTGTTTTAATTATATAACTACGTAGAATTTTATTAGGTTTTTTTCTTATAATTCTATTGATTAGCTTAGAGAGGATGACATCCCACTATGTAATAGGTTGTTTCCATGTATTATTTTCAGATTTGGATTATTGAATGAAAAAATTTGTTGCTGATTGTTATTTCTCTTGCAAAGTAGTGATTGTGAGTCCTCCCTTTATTTTAATCTTTGGTGCTTAAACCTTATAATATTGAATGGTGGGTTGATTAATTTAGGTGGTGGCTTAGCCTTCATGGTAGCTATTTCTTCTTTTGATTATTTTTGATCCTACTTTCTAGAAACAAAATACACAAATTTATTTGCATTGGGTTTGGTCTTTACTTGGAATTATAATCTAGTTCATCAAGTATTTTTCTTGTGGGTTATTGTTCATCTTCATCATATTGGGAATCTTCATCAAGTTTAAAACCTTTATTTGGCCAAAGGATTTTTCAATCATGGTTCATCATCACTATTCATTTGAATAGTGGGAAACCTTAAGGTATAAGGAGACAAAAATTTGCATTTTTCTTTAAATATAGGAGAAAAGTAGTTTCCTAGGAGACTCGTTAATGAGAAGAACCAAGAATTAATGCTAGTGGTTGGGCGTAAGAGTAAGACCTTATTTGAAACAAGAAAAACTAGATGGAAGGGGAAAAAAAAAGAAAAGTAGTTTTTTCCTCTTTGTTCGAAGTTAAGAAAAAAAGTTCAATGGAAAAGATGAGGGAAAATCTCACTGATTTAGGTAATAAATTATTTTTTACCAAAAATGTTAGGAAAATGGAAAACAAGATCAGAAAAAATTCTCTCTTGATCAATTAGGACACACCACGTTTGTATCCCTTAGAAACCTTCACTCTCTCTTTCACAACTTCCTCTCTCTATCTTGTTCATACGCTCTCTCTTTCTAGCCGACAACCCCAATCTCTCTCTCTATAGACAACAACCCTAAATTTCACTTTATCTTTGAAATTGAAGGAAAATTAGTGAGGAATCGATGATAAGAATGCCATCAATGGAGTCAAAATGAAGAAGCGGTATAAAGATCAAGGTGAAGACATGCTATAGAAAGAGAACAAGAGAAGTTCAAGAAGATCCAATGTTTTTTGGCATGGATGAGTTCGAGGAGTTAACTAAATGATGAACTAGGCAGTAACGAGATTCAACGTTGACAGTTACTTGGCCGGAGGACGCCGTAAGAGGGTCGTCACCAATGAGGATGGGGTTGCTAGCGATGTCATTGAAGGCAACAGAGGAGAAGGCGATGTGTATGGATTGAAAGGTGGCGAGGGCCACTAGGGCTGGGCCTGTTGGTAGATTAGAGAGACAGGGCTAAACATGAGTCACACAACATTGGGGATTGGGGTTTGATCCCAACTTTTTTTTTCTCTTGCATATGTTTTCTAATCCAAACAAAAGAAAAAAAATGACTTTTTCTCAACTTTTTTTTCTCTCTCATTTTTTTCCTTTAGAATTTTTTTTCTTACCTAGTTTCTCTAAGTTAAAATAGGGCCTAAGTTTAGCAAGCAACTCTTCAGTAGCAGCATGGATATCTTAGTAAAATAAAGTGGATATCTATTTCATTATATCAAGTACAATTTGAAAAACATGAATGATAAATGAACGACTTGATGGATTTAGTTGAATTTAGCTAATGCTTTATCTGACCTATCACTTGGTCGGTTACTTGTTTAATTATCCTACATTTATACCGTATCATTATTTATCAAACTTGTTTAATAGAAACACTGTTTTTATATATAAGATATTTTTACCACTATTTTATACTTAGGAGCATATCTTTCCCATAAATTTGTTTGGCATTAAATGAATTCTAATAATTCATTTATAGTAAATTTTTTTGGTTGCACACATAATGTAGATGTATATAAAAGTGATTGAATTGATGGTGTATTGATATTCATCATTCATCATTTGATACATTAATTTTTTGTTTTGTTTTAAATTTTAGGTTGGCATCAATAAAAACTACCATGGCTATTTAATTTTTATAGGTAGTCCAATAATCCATCTGTAGGTTTTAGAAAACATAGTTATTACACATTAATTACAATAAATTTTTAAATATTGTCAAGGATCAAAAGTTTGCAATTAGCAATAGAGATTTTATTCCTTATAAATTTTAAAGATATTCAAAACCTTGTTATTGAATTAAATATCTACCACATAAGTTTTTAGAAAATATAGCTATTATACATTAATTATAATACACAAAAAGTGGTTAAGGGTGATCCATATTAAATTTCATTTAACCAAATAAAGGTGAGAAATCTATAAAGATGAGCCCAAAAGGATGTTGATGAAAATCAATCCCCCCCTTCCCAAGAAGACCAGGACAGAGAAAAAAGCTCAAACTAACAATGATAATCCAACAAGATCACAATCTCAAGCCAAGATCATCCATCAAGCAAGAAAGATTTTTTTGTCGATTTTGTTTCAGTGAGCTAGTAACAACAATAATCAAACGAGATATATCTAGGCTAAAAGGTTAAACCACCACCTAGATTAAATCAACCCACCCTCTAATCCTCTAAAACTTTAGTACCAAGGATTAGATTAAAGGAATAAACTCAAACCACCACCCTTCTTAGAGAGAGAAAGATTTTGAGATTTTGAGAAAAGCACCAAACTTCAAGCTCTCATATCATTTAACAAGTCTAAATTTTCATAGAGCTAATTAGATCTATAAATACCCAATTACAGGAGAGATTAGCTGTACATTAGTGGGAAAGTGCGCCATTAGAAGGCTTACAAAATATCCTAGAAAAATAAATCAAAATTTTAAAGATAACTGCAATCAAGGTGAGCTACATTTTTAGAATTTTTCCTCCATTTTCTAGAGAGCTTGGGGAAGGCTCTACTCGTCTAATGGGGGTGCCGTCACTTGGGGATTCTTCCTTTTTGTGTAAATAATCATCTCATGCTGATTAATCTCCAAAATTATAGCCATAACCTCCTCAATTAAGCCCATGTTTACAATCGTGCATTTTCCAATCCTATACCGACCATTGCTTGGTTTTTAGTCCATAACTTCTGGGGATTTCTATCAATGTATGGTCTGTAAAAATTGGAGCTTATTGGCCTAGTTAAAATGAAGCTAGAAATGATGCAAAGTATTCTATCCAGAAAATTGAAAATGAGCTAACGAGGTAGCTTTGGGAGGATTGAGTGGTTAGACTTATTATTTAGGGCTACTAATTGCATAGCTACCTTTTCTAAGCTTACTTGGACCTTCTCAAGGATTCCAAGTTAATATTGACCTAGGGAGACCTAGGCCTCGACCCAGGGTTAACATTGGACCAACTTGGTTTAGGACGCTTACTAGTGAGAGTAGACCTAAGCTTAAAAATTGCTCCGCATCAATCCTTCCCCCTTGAAGGGGATTTTCCCTCAAATCCTTGGGGTTGAAATCTTGTGACATCAACATTGCATACCCTTTACCATTCATGGGTTTGAAAACACCCAAAGTGCTATATACTCCTTTACTCTTGAATGTGTAGTAGTTGTTAAAGATCTTTGGGAGAACATCAAAGCAATGAGTAGCTCTCCTAGGCATCATGAGCTCATTGAAGATCTCAACACACTCATCATAAGATAACTCAAATTCATCACACTTAAGAGAGGTGTCACTTATGGCTTAATCACCCTGCTAAGGGCCTTCTCTTAACACCATTTTGATGGGCAATGGGTTCTTGGGGTCGGGTTCTTTTGGAATTTCATCCTCAAACACTTGGTGGGCTATGATGGGAAAGGTTTCCACTCCCTCACTTGTAGGGATGAGCATAATCGGGTACCCTGTCAGTTTTTGAGAAACCGATCCCGGTCTCGGTTGGACCGGGTCCAGAATTATAAGAACTGGTCCTAGTCCCATTTGAACCGAGTCCAAAAATTCTAGACCTGGTCCCAAAATCGGTTGGGACCGTTTTCACCACCGGGTACCCAGTTTCTTTTTTTTTGTCATTTTTAATTTAATTTTTCATCAGTTTTTTTGGGGTGACCTATGAGTACTTGGTGGGGATAAGTGAATTACTTAAATTCAGAAGCCATTGTTTGCCTAGCAATGTACCATAAAAGAAGCCAAGGACAACTCAATGCTATATATTTTGTTCAGCTGCACTGCAATTCATTGCTAACAAAGTCGCCAAACAGTAACTCTTTTTTAGTTAACAGGGACCAAGGACGCTCAAGAATTCAAGATATCAAGCCTTAAAAAATCAATTTTCATAGATTCTGGCAATAACATCAAATAACCCCACCTAAATGATCACAAATTGGGATAACCCATATGAAATTTGGACCCTTGTTCATCCTCATACACTGGGATTTTGCCCGATTTCTTTTCCCATGCCCATTTGAGCTCATGCCTAAATTTCTGGGTGAAATGCCATAGTTGCCCACAAAATGAAAACAAGCAACTTACTAATGCAACTAATTACATTCAACCTAGAAACCCAACTGAAATCCAAATCATAATAAGATAGGAAATCAAGCTAAAACAGAAGCAATGAAGAAAATTAAGTAGAAGCCATCAGAATCAATCACTTACAATCAGCGGGAAGATAGCAAGAGAGACTGAGAGAGCCAAGAACAAGCATAAGCAGTCTGGAGAGAGAGAGAGAGACTGCCGAGGAGCAGTCGAGCAGACGAGGAGTTGAGGGTTGAGCAGACGAGCAGACGAGGAGTCGAGGGTTGGAGCGTCTAAGCTGTCGGCGACCGGCGGGAAGAGAGAAAGCAAGACTGAGAGCAGTGAGAGAGCCAAGAAGACCAATTGAGCATGGGGAGAGAGAGAGACGAGGAGTCGAAGGAGCCGAGCACTGAGCGTCTGATGAGCAGAATTGAGGAGGATTCAGATTTTAGGGTTTGCAACCATTTTGCAAATATATATTTTAAATTTTTTTTTGATGTGGACTGGGTAACCGGGTACGGGGACCGGTTTCGGTTCTAAATTTTCAGGACCCAGTACCAGAATCGGTTGTAACAGGGTCCTGAATTTTGGAACCGACCCCGGTCCCGGTCTAACCGGGTCCGGGTCCAGACTGGGTTTGGGTCTGGGTCCGGGGAACCAGTTTTTGGGCTCAGCCTACTCACTTGTGTTTGGCTTCATCATTAGTAAGGCGATTCGAAGTTTGCTCTTATTAGTGGCACACTCTACCTGTGATTCAATTTTGTAGGGGCTAGTCTTACTTCCCTTCCCTAGTTTAGCTTCATGAGGTGTGACTAGAGATAAAGGGGTCAATGTAAGGTTTTTGCCATTGTGCTTGAGTGAATAAGTATTAGCGTACCCATCATAAATCACATGATTATATTACAACCAAGGCCTAGCAAGAACAAGTGACATGCATCCATAGGAAGGACATCACACAACACTTGACCATAATAAGGACCAATTGAAAATGAAATAAGAGCTTGCCTCAAAGTGGTTACCTCATCATTTGGTCCTAACCATTGAAGATAGTATGGAGTAGGATGCTTCTTAGTGGGGATTTGGAGCTTGTTGATACGTGTCTTAAAGGCCACATTAGTGCAACTTCCACCATCTATGATTGAGCCACAAACCTTACCTCTAATTGTGCACCTAGAGTTAAAGATTTGTTCCCTTTGGCTATCTTCATAAGGAACCTTTGTGGCATGCAGGCACCTCTTGATCAATAATAATGTTCTAACATCAGGGGTTACCAAGGTAGAACTGCCATTTTCATCATCTCCTTCACTTGATTCTTCCTAAATGGCTTAAATTTCTTCTACCTCTTTTACGGTAAGGACCTTTCTATTGGGACAATTAGCTTGAAAATGCCAACAACTATGATGTTTAAAACACTTCTTTCCTTCCAACCTTTTAGGTGACTCACTAGCAATTCCCTTACCCGTGTCAAGAGCCTTGACTTGTGGGGGTGAGGTTTCAACTTCAATGTGAGTAGAGGGGTTTTTAGTTAGGCAGGTATGAAGGGGATTCCTACCCTTAAATTGCTTCTCAATTTTGATAGCTAGGTGGCATACATCATCAAAGATTAAGTAAGGTTGTGATTCCATCTTGCTAGCAATGCTAGCAGATAATCCCTTAATGAACTTGGTAGTCTTGAGCTCAGGTTCTTTATCCAAGATAACCCTCATTTGGAGTTGTTCAAACTTTGTAATGTATTCTTATACCTTTAGATTCTCTTGGTTGAGAGAGATAATCTTGAGATAGAGTTCTTGTTTGTAAGAAATGGGTAAACATCTCTTGTTCATATGCTTCTTGATCTTAGACCAACTCTTGATTTTGGCTTTGGCTTTTCTAGCCCTACTCTTCTTCAAATGTTCATACCATAATGAAGCATACACCTTCAACTTAAGAAAGACCAACTTAAAGGCCTTCTCATCATTGTAATCTTTAAGTTCAAAGATCCTCTCAAGGGCTTGATTCCAATCAAGATAGTTCTCGAGGTTAAGATTACCATCAAATTCTAAAGCCTCGACTTTGAGATTCTTAAGGTCATCCCTTAGATGCCTTCTTCTGCTAAGTCTACCTTCCTCATCATCGAAGTCTTCATGGGTGGAAGAGTATTTGATGTCAATAGGGCCAGCATCGTAGCCTCGTCGGTAAGGGTTTCATAGTGTGGATTTCTTTGCTTGTGCAACCTCTTCTGTGAGCATCCTCATTTGCTATTGAAGGTCTATAAGGTACTGCCTATCTCATAGACTTGCTCCATGTAAATGTTCAAGGAGTGAGAAGGATCTCCCTCAGCAGTCATGGTTGATAGAAAGTTGGAAAGAGGTAAAAGGAGGAAAATAGGGAAGGCACGGGCATGCTAAAGGAGCATGAGGAAGAAAAAATACTGAAAATGAGGGGGCACGATCGTTATTAATGGCGCGGCAGGGTCATGCCAGATCTCTAGAACAGGAAGCAAGAGAGCAGGAAAGGGGCATGGTCGTGTCAGGCAGCACAGGGTTGTCATTCCAAATCTTTGCCCAGGCTATTTGACGAGTTTTTTTTTTTTTTTTTTTTCCTTTGGTGGAGGCCTTTTGTGGAGTTGTAGGGATGTGTTTAGGTTAAAGATTGTGTTTGGGCTATATTTAAGGTTCTTTGTGGACTAAATAGGAAATTTAGAGAGGCAGGACTAATGAACAAATAGTATAGAAAGGAAGAAACTTTAAACAATTCCAACACAAGGATTTATGGAATGAACTCTTACCAAGAGATAGAATCTTTTTGCTCTGATACCAAATGATCCATATTGAATTTCATTTGACAAAATAAATGTGAGAAATCAATAAAGATGAGAGCAAAAGGATGTTCTGAAAATCAATCTTCCCCAAGAAGATCAAGATAGAGAAAAAAAACCACAAATTACAATAATAATCTAGCAAGATCACAACCTCAAACCATGATCATCCATCAAGCAAGAAATATTTATTGTGGATTTTGTTTGAGTAAGCTAGTAACAACAATAATAAAAGGAGATATATCTAAGCTAAAAGGTTAAACCACCACCTAGATTAAATCAACCCATCCTCTAAGTCTCTAAAACTTTAGTACCAAGGATTAGATTAAAAGGATGAACTCAAATCATCACCCTCCTTAGAGAGGTAAAGATCTTGAGATTTTGAGAAAAGCACCAAGCTTCAAGCTCTCATATCATTCAACAAGTTTGAATTTTCATAAAGGTAATTGGATTTATAAATACCCAATTAGAGGAGAAATTAGTTGTACATTAGTGGACAAGTGGGACAATAAGAGGCTTCCAAAATATCCTAGAAAAATAAATCAACATGCTTAAGATAATTACAATTAAGGTGAACTATTTTTTAGAATTTTTCCTCCATTTTCTAGAGAGCTTTTAGAAGGGTCTACTCCTCCAATGAGGGTGCCGCCACTTGGTAATTATTCCTTTGTATGAAGAATCATCCCATGCTGATTAATATCTAAAATTACAGCTGGAACCTCCTCAATTTAGCCAATGTTTAAAACCATGTAGTTTCTAATCCTAGACCGACCCTTGCTCGGTTTTTAGTGTATAACTTTCTCAATACTTATACTGTGAGTGTGATTCAAGAAGTTTTGGAAAATAGACGTCTGGAATTTCTATCCATGTATAATTTGCAGAAATTGGAGCTCATTCGCCTAGTTAAAACTTAGGCAGAAATGAGGTGAAGTATTCTGCTTGTAAAACTGAAAACAAGCTAATGAGGTGGTTTTGGAAGGATCTGGTGGTTAAACTCCTTATTTAGGACTACTAATTTCCCAACCACCTTTCCTAAGCTTACTTAGACCTTCTCGAGGGTCCCAAATCAATACTAACCTAGGGGGACTAGTCCTTGACCTAGGGTTAACATTGGACCAACATCATTCAAGACCCTTACTAGTAAGAGCATGCCCAAGCTCGGAACTTGCTCCGTATCAAAGGGATTGAAAGTAGGATCATCATAATTGATCTCTTTCTTTCTAGAAGAAATTTAATAGAAATCAAAGCAAGGGGATCTAGGAAGACAATCAGTGGACAATCATAACTTGACAAGGATGATTTAACGGGTATAAAGATCATCATATAAAGGCATGTGTTGGAGATCATCAGTTGGAGGTTTATATTTGATTTACCATCTTTGTTTGCTATGCTTCTTTTCCATGTTTCTTTTCTTATTTTGCATATTATAGTTATCTTCTATTCCATTTTATACCCTAGAGGCTCAAGAGGACTTGCTGGGTAAATGATGAAAATGGAGATGATAAATTAATGATGAAAACTTTGGTGTTTACATGCACTTTTTCAATTAGTATTATTGTATGCTGTTTCTTTGAGTTTTGATTTTATACTTTCAAAGTCATTCCTAGATTTTTAGAGTTACTAATATTTATGTTGGTTATTTGAAATAGAGAGTAGGATACTAGATTTTGCTTGTTTAAGTTACGCTTCTTTGGTAGTTTTCCATAGTACAGTAATTGGTTTATTTTTTTTCTTGATTTCGATGTTTACGTTAGAATAGTTGTTTTAGTTGTAGCTTAATTTCATTAATGTTTGTAAGAATCAATATTTGACACATGACGCGTGCTAATGTTTGTGCTTAACTATTTCATAATTATCTCAATAAAGAGTCTAAGTTAGATCAAGAGAGAACGATATTCATTGAAAAAATAAAATTATTAATAAGATAATATATCAATTTGATGAGAAGTTTTTCGTACTATATGTTATAATTTTATAAATTATTTATGCATATTTCTAAATGACACATAGACATACATGAAGCACATGACCAAAATGAAAGTAATAAATTCATTTTTATATTTAAGACAACTACCCATAGATTATAGGTTTATTTTTCTGTTAGTATTTTTTTACAAATTATGCAAAATATAGTATTCAAATCATAAACTAAGAATAGTAAAAAGTTTTTGTAAAAAAGTGTTTAAAATTATAATTTTTATATAATTTTAATGATACTTATATTTATTTTGATATTATAATTATTTCTACAATGTTCGTGTATTATAGCATATTTCATATAAAACTATTGATAAATTAATTTCATTTCATTGTTATTAAATAAACATTAGCAAAAACCCTTTGCGAAGCTTGTTATTCACCCTAGTAAATGATAAAATGATGAATACGAATGAGTTTATAAACAATAGATGAAGTGGATAACAAATGTGGATGGTAATTCATCGACTTAGGATGACCTATTGGATCCAATCACCCCCCAGTTGTACCATGAGAACCCATGTGTAGGACTTGTTCTTTTCGTCAGGAAATATACATTTTTCAACTCATTCTATTCCTCCCCACTCTTTCCAGAAAAATCTTATTTATTTCCATTTCTTTTTTCTTTCTCATTCTCTCTTATTCCTTCCTATTCTTTCCCATTCTTCCCACTCTCCACCAAAAAAAAAATAAAAATCATTGAATTCCATTTCGTCTTGCTCCATTCCAACCCTTCTCTTGTGTCTACTACCACCCCCTAAGAAAACTCCAAAAAAAAGGCTTGGGCTCCCCCTTTGACTACATAATCCCCTTTTTGACCATTGAATTTTCCATTTAATCATTCCACTTCTACCATGGATTTGGACAGTCAACTTTTCTTTAACACATGTCAAGTGTTTTTTTTGAAGCATTATTAGTATATTCACAATTAGTGCATTATTTCATAATGGAGGAGTAGATTATTACAACTATATTATTACCTAAAATGAGTTTAATATTAATCGATTTTGAAGAGATCTAATTGTTAGTAGTCTTATCCTTATAGCTGGGAAGATCAATTTTAAGAGATACCAAAAAAGAAAAAAAAAAATCAAAGAACATTTCATGGATAAAGTTCAGATTATTTGAAATATTATTATGTTTAGGTACACTAGTGTTGGTGGCATTGATATTTGAAGTCTCAACTTTTATGACTCAACTTTTAATTATCTTTTGCCAACCTGTTTCTTATAATTTGATCCTGAAATGACCATAATACCTCTTTTATTGTGTGTTCATCTTTTTGGCTAAAGAAAATCCCGAACCTACCCCTTCACCCTTCACCACCTCCCTCAGCACGTGCTCCACTGATTGCTGACGTTAGCAGTATGAGGGGGCTGCTCGGTGTTTAGAAAACCTAATCATCGGGTCACTAGTCATCGGCTAGTCATTCTTGATAAATTGCTTATAGAAAGTAGTTAGACCATGCAAACTCCTCATACTAGAAATGGTTTTAGAATCAAGCCACTCGACTATAGCTCTAAGCTTTTCAAAATCAACAAAGATTCCTTTAGGAGACACAATAAAGCCAAGAAAACAACCTCAGACTATAAGAAAGAACACTTAAGCAAATTAATGTACATCTTTTCAGCTCAAAGAACCTTAAAGACTAACCTCACGTATTTTAAATGTGTTACCCTACAAGGGCATTATATTAGAATGTCACAAAGTACACTACCAAAAAAACTTCCCGTAAGAAGGACGACGAGTATGAGTCATAGCTCACATGAAATTACTAGGCGCGCGTGTTGCTTAAACTAAGGAGTATAACTAACCACTCGAATAGTCTATTAGGAGTTTTAAGTTTATTTTTCCACTAATCCCCAAGTCTAGTCCTCAACTGATGGTATCCTCCCCTAAGGTTAGTTTTAGGGAACCACCTAGATCATATATTTGCTCCACCATATCATCAACTCTAGATATGGAAAACCTATATTTCACAATAACCTTAACAATGGCTTTATTTTAAAAACACATCCTCCAAGAACCATCTCTCTTAGGAGTCAAGAGGGTAGAAATGACATAAAGACTAAGACTATGTTGAATAAAACCTTTTGAAAAAATTTCTCAACCTATTTATTAAGCCTTATGTTCACCGAGGTCCATCTTATAGCGAGGGAATTTGTGTAAGGACGATATTGTGACAAGGTCTATAGTATGTTGGACATTCCTCAAAGGAGATAATTTAGTAGGAAGATCATTAGGGGACATATCCTTAAATTCACCAAGAAGTTCACTAAGATTAGGGGACATCTCACATGTACCATAAGGTAAACACATGTTAGGCTTTCGGCTACTAAAGCCAACAACATGATAGACTATTTTCTATATGTTTCATATTCATATCTAGATAGAAAATGTAAGTTCTTAGTATATATCTAGACTGAAGCGATTTAGGGGTTAGCTTCTTTGGTCTTATTATGTAATAAAGATCGAGCAGGAGCTGAGCTACTCTTTTTTCATAATGAATAAGCACATAAGTATTATCTTTTTCCAAATTAGTGGCATTTTTATCATATAGCTAGGGACAACCTAACAAAATATGGACAACATCCATTGGTAATACATTATAACAAACCTTTTTAGATTATGCATGTAATTGGAGAAAGACTTTACACTTTTTAAAAATTGTCAAAAATGTCTTATCAAACCAAGCAATCTTATTGGGAGTGGAACAGGGTGCCAACTTAAAGGTTGGGAAGTCTAAAAGCATATGTAGAAATCAGATTCAAGGAAATACTTTTATTAATGACTAAAAATACCTGTATCAATGAATACACGAAGAATTTTATCTCCATGCATATAGCACTACAATGT
>JAKOGI010001059.1:275000-322210 GCA_029747015.1 Carnegiea gigantea
ACATTTGCCACGCAAGAAAAGAAGCCATCATGCCCCCCCCCCCCCCCAAAAAAAGAGAGCCACAAGATTACATGGCAAAATCAAAAATTGCATTATGAACTTTGTAAGAAAAATATCATTTTGTTATTTAAAACTAATAATAAGATAGTATTAAATTAAAATGAATGCCATTATTTTAAAATTTAAAACAAACCTACAATTTTGCTTTGATATATAACGGACGTGAAGGTGGGGCTTTTTTTTAAAAAAAAAAGAAAAACAATTGATATAGAGCAATTGCAAAATACATTTGTGAAATTAATTGCTTTCTGGGATATTAGTTTTGCAATACTTTTTTGGCACAACGATTCCCTTCCTACAAACATTCGCTATGTATGGGGTTGTCATAATGTTATTGTCTACTTTTAAATTCTTTTATACAAGAAAATACATGTCTACTTCTATTCTATGAAAATATACAAAAATTTATTAAAGAAGAAAAATTTACCACAAAACCCTATGAAGCACAATATGATAACTTTTTTTTTGGGGGTCAAAAAGAGGGTCGAGCCCCTAACTTTTCTTATTAACTGCGCACAAGTAGGAATGCATTACACCGAGCACGTTATCTAATAAAATAGGTTTGATAGAAACAGGGCGGTGGTCAAATAAAATAAGTGACTCCTGTTGCTCTACCCCCAAATTTGCTAACTAATCGGCTACTTGATTGGCTTCATGATAGCAATGATGCATGATCACATTCCATTGTACGTAATAGATGTAATCTTGGCACTCTTTAATAATGAAATAACAAAGATGGTTGGGTCTAGCTGGGACTTGCATTTTGTTGAGAACTGGCAATGAGTAAACATATATTAGTAGCTTCTTATTTAACTCGATAAGTCCATGCGATCCGAAGTCCTTGAAGGAGAGCAAGCAACTCTACTTTGGCAGAAGAGCAAATGCCAAAGTTTACCACGGAACCATGAATCCAGTGGCTAGGTTGGTTTCTGATTACACCACCTCCTCCTGCTTTGTCAGGATTTCGACGTGAAGCACCATCTATATTAAGTTTAATCCAACCATCAGGGGAGCCATCCTTCTGATCAACTTCCCGGTTCTAGGAAGTAATTCAATCCTTGAGGTAGAGTTCATGGCTCGTCGAAGAGCAGTTGGCCAGGTGGCCAACACTCCACAAGTCCCCCCCCCGGTCCAAACCGGGGGGTACAATTTTGCCTTTGTGCAATTGTGTGTGGGAGGTTTGTGGGCTTGCGCTTTAATCTGAGCTTTAACATTCCCCTTCCCCTGGATCGTTCAGGTCCATTGGTACTCCTGAGATAGAGGGTCAGTGGGCTGGGTCCGCTTACCCTTGCTTTAAAAAAAAATGGCTTTTGCAATTTCCTTGCTATGCTCCTGAATAAATTAACATGGCCTCCTTGGCTCAAAGTCCGCATTCTCAAAACATCGTATATTTCTCCAATGCCATATCCGCCAAATTGCAGTGACGAATGTTGTGGGCCATTTGTGGTTGTTTACCTTCGGGTGCTTAAGGTTCATAAGCAAGCATTCTCGAAATTGGGAGGGTAAAGAATGTTGCATGGTACTTGGTTAGCACAAGTTGTTCCCAAATCCGCTTAGCTGGCTCACAGTCTCGAAGCGGATGTATTGCTGTTTCTTCCACCGCGCCACAGCGCCTGCATGAAGGGTCGTTAGTAAGATTGTGACTCATTCTGTTGGCATTCGTCATAAATTCATAATTCTACCATAGGCAACTAGCCAAAGGAAAAATCGAATCCTTTGAGGTGCTACACTCTTCCAGATTTATATCCCAAATAGGATCAGTTAATTTCAGCGTCCTTTGAGGTACTACACTCTTCCAGATTATATCCCAAATTCAATGCTGAGGTAATAGAAAAGCCATCCGTGCTCGACTCATTCTACACAATTTGGTCATCATATTCTTCCCCACGAACAAGGTTCTGAGAGGCAATAATTTTTGTGAATTCTTGTGGAATTCGGTCTGCAAATTCTTCCCATTTCCATTCTCTATCTTCATGCCACATATCAGGCACTTTGCATTCCGTAAGTGTGGGGGGTATAGGGTCAGCAACCACGTTACAAAGAGGCCCTTGACCTAGCCAATTATAGTACCAAAAGAGTGTTCGTCTACCGTTGCCCACCTCCATCTTCGAGCCTTGTTGGAGGAGCTTAACATCCTGGAAGATACCTCTCCAAGTATTGGAGGCATCGCTTCTAGGTTTAACCATTTGGAGGTCACAACGTTCTTGGCAATATTTAGCCCGAAGCATAGAAGACCACAATTTCTCCCTTTCAGTCACCAACCAGAATCCCAGTTTTGTAAGGATGCACTGTTTTCTTGTCTCATCGAACAGAAACCCAGCCCACCTGCTTCGTTAGCGAGTTGCTCCCATGAAACATTGTGCACTGTTCTATTTTCTGCATTACCCCCAAAAGAAATCTGCGATATTTTCGATCAATATCATCACAGAACGACCGAGGTAGCCGAGCTGTTTGCATTGCATAGTACGTAATAGTGGAGATCGTGGATTTAATTAGCATAGCACGCCCAGCTAGGGATATCACTTTGGACCTCCAACCAGATAATCTACCATCCACTCTATTGGAGATAGCACGGAAGGTGTGTCCGGCGACTCTTCCGTTTATCACAGGCATTCCAAGATATTTTCCCAGATCATCGGTAATGGGGATCCCTAGTTCACGGCTTACCTTGTCTTTAATAGGTTGCTTTAGGTTCTTGGAGAAGAAAACCTGGGATTTCTGCGTGTTGACCTTCTGCCCTCAAGCTGAGCAGAACAAGTGAAGACAATGTTTGATAACTTTTGCTTGCTCAACCTATGCTTCTCCAAATAATATCAAATTGTCTGGAAAGGACATATTCGATAATGGAGGGCCTCCTCTACTGCCAAAGACCGGTTTCTAGGCCCCTTGACTCACCATATCTTCAATAAGATGACGCAAACGTTCCAGACGCCGTAAGGGGCAGCAATTTTGCGCCATCCCACGGAACACTAGGCAAGGCTTAGACAACTCATTATAAAAGACAATATGACAACTAGTTACAACAGAATATTGGTAAATATACTTGAAACATGAACGCTGGTAAGTCAAAGTACCTGAATAATAAGAACTCACTTATTGCCAATTGCCAATTAATCAAACAAGGACACCCAAAAAAAAAAAAAAATACCCCGTAATATACGTTTCCACAAGGACACATTTAGTGCATCATAATAGTTTAATGGCAAAAAGGAAACTGAAACAAAAACACACTAAAAAGCAGTTCTTCAACCGCCACACAGAGTCATAGAACATTGCTACCAATAGAGGTAATACGCATTACATTCATCAAGGCTCCCCGGGCGAGTAGCTAGAGCTGGGGCCGATAAAGGCAGCACGGAAACAGGCGAAGGCTGTGACTGTGCCTCAGCCTCGCCTTGCCAGGTCCAAACTATGTCCTTAAGGGCTGGTTTCATCTCCTGCTTCACCGTCTTCTGGTACTCCAATGTATCCCCTCCGCATTTCGTGAGCTCCACCATGTGAAAGTTTGGGGTCACCTCAAATATCTCGGCATCAAACGCCAAAACCCCTTTTCTTCCTGCTTTACACCCTTCGAACTTCATTACCCCTCCGTCTTTCTTCTTCACCTTCAGCCTCAACCGCTTTGCTATCTCCTCCAGCCTTGAAATTATAGCTGAAGCCGTCTCTCTCACTGAAAACCTTACTTCCTTCTTCTGGCTCTTCTCCTCAAACAGCGCAGACAGGTTAAAGCCCTCGGAGTAGGATATTATATCAAATGCATTCAAGTTGAAGGGCCTAGCTATTTCTAGCTTGCTTTCCACAGTACCTGTGCAAGGGCTCTCGGCCAAGCTTGATGGGGGGCTATTAGGATCTTGAATACCTGAGCTCACATCACCTGGTTCTGAACCCGGTTCCTGGAGTTTAGGGTCCAAACCTTTTCGGAACCAAGGGTTCTCCATTATCTGAGCCATTGAGATCCGTGTCTTAGGGTTTGGGTCAAGGATCTTTAGCAGCAACTTTCGTACTTCGTAGGGAAACCAGTTGGGAAATTTGAACTCTGCCTTGCCAATCTTCCGGTACATTTCCACCAAGTTGGAGTCTTGGAATGGCAGATAGCCTGCCAGTAGCACAAACAATGTCACCCCACATGACCATATATCAGCTTTTGCACCATCATACCCTTTTCTATGGATGACTTCCGGAGCAACATATGCAGGTGTCCCACATGTCGTATGGAGCAACCCATCCTGGCGTTTTGACTCAGCAAGTGCACTGAGCCCAAAATCTGAAACCTTCAGATTGCCCTCATCATCAAGTAGCAGGTTTTCAGGCTTCAGATCGCGGTGATAAACTCCTCGACTGTGACAATAATCAACAGCACTAATCAGCTGCTGGAAGTACTTCCTAGCAACATCCTCACAAAGTTTGCCTTTGGACACCTTGTTGAAAAGCTCTCCCCCTCTGACATACTCCATCACAAAGTAGATCTTGACCTTGCTAGCCATAACCTCATACAGTTGCACAATGTTTGGGTGCCTGACAAGTCGCATCACAGAGATTTCCCGCCTAATCTGTTCAATCATCCCAACCTTCAAAACCTTCTCTTTGTCCACTATCTTCATGGCAACACTTGCCCCAGTCTCAATGTTCTTCGCATGGTACACCTTAGCAAACGTGCCTTGCCCGAGTAGCTTTCCCAGCTCATAGCGATGCATCAAGATGCTACATTTGTTATTCTCCGCCATCTATATCAATGAATAATTTACAAAGGGTAATTTCGCTATTCTATGAAAATGCAGAATTAAGAAAGTTCAGCCATCTTCGCAGAGCTCGTATGTGGATACGAGGTAATCTTTGATGTTTTTGGAGACAGTGGGCATGTACACCTCAAAACATGTGAAACTGCAAACAAAGTGTTCGTTTATATCCACAGTTGACAATGATAGGTCCAGTAAGGCGCCAAATGTATTGGGTTCAGACAGGGAATCCTTCACCATCAAGCACATCTTGCAGCATTCCCCGCCTTTAGGGGAAGAATGATGATCGCAAAAGGTGAGAAAAAACAGCTGTGACGCAGATCCCTCGTAAGCAAAATAGAAAATAAACAGAAGTTTTCCTGCAAAGTATTCAGGAAGCTTTAGTTAGTGGAGGGAAAAAAAACAAAAAAAGCTGCCAAATTGCAATAAAGAAAACTAGAATAAGATGAAACACATTACGAGGGCGACTGCAGGATTCTGATGTAAATTTTAACGCAGCCTCATTAAAATTAGTAAAGAAAACAGAGGGTTTCAGAAGAGGCCATTAACACCAATAATTCATAGTTCAAACAGTCCAGTCCCGGCTTTCCTTTCATTCATGCCCAGCTAATTGCTTTACTGTGGAAATGCATTTGGAAGAACATCATCTTAATACCAATTTCCCCTCAAACAATTCCAAGTGAACACCAGAAAAGAAAGGCAGAGAACTCGAGTAATAGGAATCAGATCTCATGTGGAGGCACAACAAATGCTCTTTATGATGTGAGAGCTTGAATGTACAGAATGAGAAGAATACAGTCAGACTGTACCCTCCACCATCTATGAGCAATAAAGTTGCACTCATATGCTCATGATCTGGTGGGTACAGGCAACAACTAATTAGTGATCACAACATTCAAATGAAACGGGCTGCTTGAGATGGCTGATTATGGAAAGATGATTTATTTTCTGGGTATAGAAGATTACTGAGGATGACTCTAGAAAGTAGAAAGGCAAAATCAAAGGCAATTTCAGAGTCCAGTTGATAGTCTATCATGTTTGATGGACAGGAAACTTTGACATCTTGCAACTCACAAACATGTCCTCAAAGTGAAGGAAGAACCAATTCAGCTGCGTCTTAGTGTGGCTACATGAACATTACCATAGACTAAACATGATTCCGTTGGTTACAGACAGCTACTCTAATAGCAATTGCCCTGGTTCATGAGGACAACAAAAAGTAAATTGGGAATCTTTTGCGATTGGTTGTTCTTTCTGTAGCCATCACAGAAATAAGAAAGTACAGAAAAATCCGCAGCCAAAGCTAAATACACAGCCTTAGTGAGTTGTGAGATGACGACAAAGCTGTTTGGACAGGAAAGATTTTCACATGGATGAGATCCAAAATCAAGTTTTCTCTTACAGCGAGTCTGGAATCGGTGGTCTAAAAATCCAATACAACAGAATTCCAAGCACATAAAGGTCGAATTCATGACAGGCAAAGATCAGCGAACAAAACTTTTTTTTAAAAAATTTTTTTGGATGGGTAAATTTTATGCACACATAGCTTAAGGAGAAATCCAACCCCGGTCGTCGTGTTTGGAAACCAATCATGCTAGCACTAGATTATCCCCGAAGATAGCCAACAGATAGGAACTTGCTTTGAAGCATGGCTTATTCTCTAAGTCTCCCCACCTTAGCACTAAACACGTTTCACCAAGATTCCTCAGTGGACCTTAATAAACAGACATATGCTAAGCATTATACAAAACTACATCATACGGGCTATATATCCTCACATGCATATGCACTAGGCAGTGGGCACTATCCTTCGTTTTGTTATTTTGCTGTAAACACCAACCGTGTGGCTAGGGTGTTGGACAATAGAATGAAGCCTTGTGTGACGCAAGACAAACTATCAGTTACATCTAAAATTGTACTCTTCTTCCACTTCCATTTCTGTTCCCTCGTTCCTTTTTTAGTTACTCTATAGGCATCTGCAGTTACGGATACCTAAGCAATTATGCACCAAAATCCTAACAAAGAAGGACAAATGCCCATTGGAATCCCTTTCAGGTTGGGCCAGGCCATCCATCCTACAAGTCAAGTGAGGTCTAGGTGGGTCATCTCAGAATAGGATCCGGGTTTTTATCCAGGTTTTCACAGTCACATGCATTCACTTAAATTTGGAGATAAACAAGCTTGTCTCAGCATATATCCTTATCACTCGTCCAAGGCTACCACCAAGACTAATATGCCTCCCAGCATTCTAAATATACCAATAAGATGGACAGCAAAATTATAGTTCCATGATGTACGGCAATCAAATGGAAAGTACCTCCATCAAAAATAGGGAGTTATAAAGATACATATTAAAATAAACCCATCAAAATGAGTCCGTGGATTTTTTGTCAATGCAAATGTAATTTCTTCTCAACAAGTCTCTTATGGACTCTGACTTATCAGTACCCCTACTGCCTCCCCACTCCAGCCCCCTCTTGGGTAGCCCAGTATTGGGCCCAAGAGCGGGACCTGCTTACCATATTATTTTCTTTTATGTTATTTAAATGAATCACTTTGATTTGATTTTGGGTCAGGTTCCACTGTCAACAGTCAACTGAACTTCAGGTAGAAATCATCTCCAATATCAGGTTCCCCACATCTGGATCTCAAGTCAATCTCATTTTGCAACTTCTCTTTCGTTTAAGATATCAAATACCAGAACCATATGAAACTCAAACGCATTCATGAAAAAACATTCAAAAAAGAAACTTCCAGAAGGAGCAGAATCAAAACAGGCCCAAACTTCCAGAGAACAGTTTTTATAGCCTTTAGCCATAGGGATCCTGTAAATCTCGTAAACTAGGAAATCTAGGAAGAGAAACTTCTGATTAATTTAACAGTTCATCAACTAACATCATCAGATCACTCCGCCCAAAATCATGAGAGAAACGTAAAATTCGTGTGAAATGCAGGGGAAAAAAAAACACATACAAAACCGTGCACCATTAAAAAAATACGGGGAAACAAGAAATCCTGAAGCATAAAAACCAAACAAATCAGCAAAAACAGCATTTGGGTAAGAATTACTAAGAAAGTTACAGATGAAAACAGATCAAAATTGGATGTTACATGGAATTTGAGCGATTTACCTTGTGGGGAAATTCACCTGAAAAACGAGTAAAGAGATGCGGATCTCTGATTCCGGATACCCAGTTGGTAGGTAGGTAAAATTTGAAAAGGATGCTGAGACAAAGGCTTGTGACTCCAGAGCAGGATGCAAGTCTTGATGCTTTTGGATTTTATAGGGCACAGCCTCTTTCGCAATCTTCCCTCACATCAATCATTAAAGCACATACAATGGTTTGGCTCAGCAGTAGGGCCTACAACCTCCGCGTCAATTTCTGCATCAACTTTGCAGCCCACAATCGTCCATTTTTCCAACATACGGTTGATTACTTTAACTCACCACATAAAATAATACACATAAATTCTACAACCAAACATATTTAATTACTTTTAGTCATTTATTTTGTTTATTATTTGAATGAATAATTTGTAAATAATAATTTGATTACACAATTAATTAAAAAAGACTTATTAAAAAAATAATTTGTTTCACTTGTCTGTTGGTTAAAAAGCACCTTCAACTTCTCTACAACTAAAAACAACTAAAAATAATTTGACTACGGGTGTGGTGATGGTGAACTTTGAACATTACAAGAAGTTGGGGTAGGGCTTGGGTGTTGTAGTGAGGAACTCAGGTGGGGACGTGTGCATGGCTGGGTCGCATCAAGGCTTGGGCGCCATGGAGCTCAGCCCATTATTGTAGAGGTGAAGGCGTGCTTATGGGCCGTTCAGTTGGCAAAGGAGTCTGGTTGGGTACATGTCGAAGTGGAGGGCGATTGTCTCCCTTTAATCTAGAAGATGCAGAGGATGATGATTGAAGACAATTTCTTGGGCTTCATTGTTAGCGACATAATAGAGTTATCGAGGTCCCTTGATTTTATCGCATTTTTCTTTGTTAAAAGAGGGTAATAAGGTTGCCTATTATCTTGCTCATTGGCAACCTTTTAGCTAAGATTAGAGATTTGGGTGTCGGATGAGGAACATTGCATCCCAAATCTCGAATGATATGTACTCTTTCATTGAATCGAATATAATATAGCCCTTCTTTTCTATCAAAAAAAACATACATTATTAAGAATTTTAAATCTGAATTTTAAGTTACAAATTAAGAATGTAAATTTGAAATTTAAATTCAAAAAATAAAAGAGTTATTAGGCAACTTTCTACAATAAAAAATGTACAAAATTAAAACAGTTGTTGGCAATTTTAATTTTTCTTTTCTTAAAATATGCTCTAACATTTCTAAACAAAATTCAAAACCCAACTCCAGAACAAGGTCGCTTCGGGTGCTGTGTGATGAAAAAAATTGCACAGGTCGGCTCGAGCCTTGCAGCTACTCACATGAACTTGAGCGCGCACCAAATGATGTGCTCCCCTGAGAGCCGCGTGCGCCATGTTGACTTCCCAATTCGCGATATAGGCTGCGGTGCATGACCTTAGTAGCTAGGTACAATGTTCATAAATTTTTTTTTTAAAAAAAATACAGGGGGAATTAACATGCCTTATTGGGGTAAATATGGTGATTATTTTTCAGAACACATAGTACTTTATATGATGGCATGATTGGTATGTTTATAATAAGGTGGTCAATTGTGCTTTGAGGGGAAAAAAAACCAAGGCAGTATTAACAACATTGCATTATAAAAGTGACATTGTTGTAATCAGTACATCGACGACTTTTTTCTATTTAATTGAAATGGTGGTTGCCCAAGAGAGATAGAAATAATGGTTCGAAAGAGGGTGAAAATGTATGACTTTTGCACTTTCAAACTTGAATTTTTTCTTCATCATGTGCTTTTTAAATTTATAAAAATTCAATCAAAATAATTAGATAAGTGGAGGTTTCAATTGAGGAAATATTTTTTAGAACTTTATGTTAAAAAAAAGGGAGCCCAGTGCACAAGAATTTCACGTTCATGCGGAATCCGGGGAAGCCCCAAGGGGTACATTGGAGACGGCCTAACCTGACTTTGTCATTGACTTTGTTAGTGGCTGATTTCAATGTTCGAACCCCTGGCCTTTTGGTCGCACAGAGACAACCTTATTGTTGCTGTAAGGCTCTCCTTCTTTTAAAACTTTATGTCTAATCCAAGTAAAATCAGATCCCAAAACTTTATCCAAGATCTTAAATTTTTTAGATGAGCTTGAATCAAATTATTGGATAGGATAAATTTTATCAAGCTTATAGTCAATTCTTTTCCATGATATCTCCAAATGCTTTGTATTGTTACCTTCTTTTGTGATCTTTTGTGTGCGCCAGTAATACGTTCAATTAAAAAGTAAGTTTCGATGAGCATTGAGCAGAGCCAGAAAAGTTTCGATTAGCAATGGTTAAACCAATAACAACTCCTTTTTCCAACCCAAAAAAAATAAAATCAAAGGACATTTACACCCATACTGTAGCGAAGTAAATCACCAACAAAAAGGCAGTAATGATAGCTATAATCTCAAAAGGCATGAGGCTAAATAAGAGTGCCCACATTGGGAGGCTCGTGATCCAAAAACAAGGCCCACAGTCCAAGCTGCATGCGTCATTGCCGAGTTGGGCCACTCGCCTGTAAGGCCGGCCTGTGCTGGTGATCCGCCCGCAGCCCAATTGTTCTTTTTCTTTTTTTTTTTGGCCAGCTCTGCTCCAAAACGACGTCGTTTTGGAGCAAGGGGAGGCTTTTTTTTTTAGTCTGACGCGTGTTCCGAAGCCAAAAAAAAAAGAAAAATAAAAAAATCTGTGCTCACAGTAGCCGTTGGGTTTTAGCCGTTGCTCAACGGCTACTTTGAGCCTTTTTTTTTTTTTTGGTTTAATTTTCCTCTATAAATATCCATGTGCAGTTTGTGTAAATTTACTTCAAAAAAATCAAAACCTCTCTCTCCCTTATATTGTTGATTGTTTTGCAGAGGCGGAAAAAGTTGGGTTAAAGGATGAAAGAAGCAGAGAAGAAAGAAATTTGGGTTGTTGTAAGCATTTCTATTTGTTTAATTTGTATATTTGTATTAATACTTAATTTGGTGAATTTGTTTAGTGATACCCCTATCTTTTGTATTTGAATGGTTTATTTGGAGTAATATTATTTAAAATTGGTCCAATTTTTATAATAAAAAATGACAATTAAAGGTTATGCATTAACTTTAGCTCATACATAATATTATACATAATGCCGTAAATGGTGTACTCATAATATTATACATAATTTGGTGTACTCGTAATATAATGCCGTAAAAATCGGTAATTATAATTTTAGTTGTTTTTAATTTTGGTGTTTTATAAGATCATGCTTAAAATTGTAATGTGATGTATGAGTTATTTTCCTTAAGTTTAACGTGTTAGGAAAGAACTAATGGAAAAAATGTGAATTTTAGCAAATGGCGCAACTTATAACCCCCCAAAAAAATGTTTCATGTATGTAGGTATCATTTGTGGCCATATGGATCTAAATAACCCCCGTACGTTTATAAGTTTACTTGATGGAGATGATGAAGTAAATAATGTTGAGCGTAAAAACACAAGTATGCCTAATACCCACATGCAATACCCACCATATTATACCCCACCAAACTATCCTCACCCCCCATATTACCCGAAGGTGTCAACTGGTGGAAGTGGCTCAAGTCAAAACATCCAACCTTATCGCCCACATTATTAGCCTGCACATTATTATGCACTCCCTCCACCTAATTACACCTCTAGTGCAAGCAACTCTACTCCCTCTTCAACACCAACCGGATCAACTGCAACCTTGAGGCCTTCTCGTACTGATAATGATCCCACTACTGATGAGTTAGAAGGGGTTGATGTTGAGGGGGGTAGTGTAGTCTGTTGAAGAGGATAAATGGTTGATCACTGCTTGGATTAACACAAGTGTTGATCCCATTACCGGAGCCGACCGAAAGAAGATATCTTTTTGCGGTAGGGTAGCAACCAACTTTAACATACATGCCCCAAAAGGGGCTATGCGGAGAACGGGGAAGACTTGTAATGCTTGTTGGTGAACAAGTGGGTTGGAATCATAGATGAAATGGAACGTAATAATGTCAATGGGTCAAGCATGGAAGATATTGTAAACCGTGCTCATAAGGTGTTCTTTAAAAGGATGGGAAATAAATTTGACTTAGAGCATTGGTACTATTTGCTTAAAGATCAACCCAAGTGGAGGAAATACTCTGCAACTCTAGATGGAGGACTGTCGAAGCGAACAAAAATAAATGAGGTGGGTGGGTATTCTAGCCCCTCTACCCCCGGTGATGATGAGCTTGAAGGTGAAGTTGATGGGATTATCCGCCCCATTGGGAGAAAAGCCGTAAAGAGAAAACTCCATCAAAATACAAATAACGTTGTACTTGATTTGGTGACCAATCATTTTTCCACAATGGGTACCACAGCAGTTGAGAAGGTGGAAATATTCCGCAACTTGGTAACCGTAGTTGACAAGAAGGCAACTGCAGCTCAGGAAGCAAGTTGCCTTAGAGATGAGGCTCAAAAACAAAAGGGGGTGAAGGTGGAGTTGGACTTGAGGAAGAAGGAGTTGGACTTGAGGAAGCAGACACTTAAAGAGAGGCAATATGACAACCAGATAATGTTGATGAACCTTTCTATCTTGCCTCCAGAAGATGCTGCTTATTTTAGATCACTGAAGGAAGAAATTAGACGAAAAATAATGGAAAATTAGTGGTCTATTATCCTATAGTTGTTTACTTGGTTGCATTTTATGTTTGGGTAATTGTATCGTTTTTAATTTAAATTGTACGTTCGCAATGACAACTTATTATGAAATGAAAAGTTCATGTTTTGGTAATTTTATCCATTTAGATATATGTTTGCCATGGAAATAAGTTATCAAACGAGAAGTCTATGTTCTATTACATGAAAGTGTCACAAGTTTGTATTCCACTTATATTAGAGTTCTTTTTAATTAATGATTATGTACACAGGTGCTCAACAATGGAAAATCACAACGACTTTGCACCCCTTGTACAAGATTCGTCTTCCTCACCCTCCTCGTACATGTCCTCTTCATCGTCATCGGATGGTCTAAGCTTCATATTAGAAGTTCCGATGATATTATGCCCATTATGCAAGATTTACTTGAAGATGAGACTGACGTGTAAGATATGACATTCCTTCTAAAGGTTTGGCAAGCTGCACAAGATATGAGACCTTCATCTTCCACACCCCGAGCGAAGAGAAGATTTATAAGGAAAGACCGATAAGAAGCTCATGAGCGCTTATTCAGGGACTACTTTGCAGAGGATTCAATTTACAATGAGAAACATTTTCGCCGAAGATTTAGAATGCGGAAACACTTATTCATTTGCATCATGGAGGCACTAGGAAATCATTTCGATTACTTTCAATTGAAGTATGATGCTGTGGGGGGCTCGCAGGTTGATACCACTGACTAAGCCCACTGCAGC
This sequence comes from Carnegiea gigantea, assembly GCA_029747015.1. Classification (NCBI taxonomy): domain Eukaryota; kingdom Viridiplantae; phylum Streptophyta; class Magnoliopsida; order Caryophyllales; family Cactaceae; genus Carnegiea; species Carnegiea gigantea. Next base: position 288,311 of record JAKOGI010001059.1, read on the forward strand.
CTTGCGGATGCTTGCTTATGGTATATCCGTCGATTGCGTAGATGAATACTTGAAGATTGGCGAATCCACATCACTACAGTGCTTGAAAAAGTTTGCTGAATGTGTCATTGTAGTATTTAAGGGAGAGTATTTACAGAAACCAACTCAAGCTGATGTTGATCGTCTCTTGGCAGTAGGGAACGAGCGTGACTTCCCCAGTATATTAAGGAGCATCGATTGTATGCATTGGGAGTGGAAGAATTGCCCAACAACTTAGAAAGCATCATTTGCAAAAAGGGTTTATAAAGTTCCAACAATCGTTCTTGAGGCGGTTGCATCCTATGATTTGTGGATATGGCATGCCTTCTTCGGAATGTCGGGAAGTATTAATGACATAAACGTCCTTGATCGTTCCCCAGTGTTCGATGAGTTGTATCAAGATCGTGCTCCAAAATGCGAGTACGTTGTTAATGGTCACGAGTACAACATCGGATACTATCTATCAGATGGTATTTACCCAAAATGGGCAATATTTGTGAAAACAATCCCCCTTCCGCAAGGTCCAAAGGCAAAATTATTTGCTCAACGTCAAGAGGCAGTTAGAAAGGATGTGGAGCGAACATTTGGTGTGCTACAAGCTCGCTTTGCCATAGTTCGTGGCCCTGCTCGATACATGAAAGAGAAAACCATGTCGTTGATAATGAAAGCATGTGTCATACTCCACAACATGATTGTAGAGGATGAGCAAGATTCGCATGACCTTGTTTTTGATTACGAGCAAGGGGAGGGTACTACCGCGGAGCCTAACGTTTGACGTGACGTTCATCCGTGCTATGCGACTTACTTACATAGAACAATACAAGTTCGGGACTGCAAAACACATGCGCATCTCTAGGCAGACTTGGTCGAAGAAATATGGAACCGCAACAGAAATAGGTCATAAATGATATCCTATAATGTGTTTTTTAAGTTGAATTGTTGTATTGCTTTTCTGGTTTTTTTTTTTTTTTTTTGGTTGCAACACTTGTATTGTTTTTAAAATTTTTATTTTCAGCACATGCATGGTTATTATTTAAATCCAGCTTCTGTAATTTTATAAAAGTCGAACTACTACCCACATGAGTACTTCTATAAATTATAAATAATATATTCAGGTGTGGCCTTTTATATTAAGTGTAATATTGGACTTATAAAAAATAATTAATCATCCATTGAAAAAAATTAACCTTTCATTACAAAAAAACTAATTTATCTTCCAAGACAAAAACAAAATAATTCATTATCCATTATACAACATAAAAGTGTAAAACCAAATAATAGGTTTGTGGTGGGGTCTATAAGTATTATTATATTTGGTGATCCATGGGATGTAGAGAAGAGAAAAAAATTAAGATTGTGGGATGATATGGATTATGTGGGCCTCCACTTATGATCCAAACTCTTGGATCATCAATGTGGGTGCTCTAACATGATTGACACAAATCGCCCCTTCGACGAATCGACGATGACAATTGACAATGACAAATGCCAATCCCCACTCGTTGGCGGGGCCCATGACAGAGACTATAAGAATAACTGCAATGCCTTTTTACAAAGTCGGGCAAATTTTATATCATACATCCAATAATATATATTCCTGAAAGTTACATGAGCAAAATATGTATTAATAGCCGCTCAAATAACAAATATACAATTTAAAAAGTACAATTTAAATAGTATATATATGTTGCAATGAGAGTGCGTACTTGCAAGAGTATGCAATAATTCGCGGAAGTCGGACGTGTTTTTCAAGGGCGAAGTTTATATTCAGCTATCTTGATATATGAGTCATTAATATTTCTAACCCTGCGTTTTTGGGGTTAATATTTTCATATATCAAAGTCTAGTAACCTAACTTTTAGGAACTCTCCATATTTTTCTTACACCTCTAAACTTTTCAAATTTTCGTACTTTACCCCAATCCTTAAAAACTTACTTTCAAAAAATTTGAATTTGTATATGTAATACTAGCCTCATAAGTATTGCTCAAAACCCTCTTTCAATTGGTATTAGAATCACGTAAGTAAAAAATAATAATCAATATAATTAAGATAGTTTATAGTTAATTAAGCTAGTTAGTTGCATTTAATGCTGAAATCATTATCTACTTGTCCAACTCAAAATTATTCTCATATTGTGCACAATTCAGAGGAAATCAATTCGTTAGCACTGCAAGTAAACTATTGTCAATGATATTGTTTTAGAATTAAAGGCAGAATTAACAAAAATTAATACTGAAGTTAAGGAGGTAAAGAAACCATTGTTGGCAATCCATCTTTCATTAATCAACGAAGTTAGACATATTGCTAAATTTGCTTTGAGTATTACTACTCCATTTTAGCATAAATATCGCTTCCAAAACCTTAAAAATAAAGATATATTTCCTTTACAAGATATAAAAATAAAAAAAGAAGTAGAAAAATCAACTGAAAAATTATCGGAATAGCAAGAGAAAGAAAAAGATGATGGAACGTAAGTAGGATAATCTATAAGAGTTATAAATCATGTTTGACAAAGAACAAAATTCAGATGAATTAAATAAAATCATGGGCTCAATAGTGGACAAACAAGAAGTCTTACCTAATAGTAATGAACAGACAATTAATGTCTAGTTAGAAGAAAAAATATATTAACAGATGAATTTAATTAAATTAGAGGATCTTGATGTCGCTCCTTTAGAAGAAACTAGCAGAAAACTGGATAAAGCATATGGAAAATGGATAGCAGAAACTGAAATCATTGAGATTGGTGAAGAACTCAACATTGATGAAGTTGAATCTAATCTAATTATTCTAAAATTTGAAAAGTTTAGTGAATCATCTAGATGAAATATGCATTTTATGAGACTTAGGTATGTTCCAATAGGACGTACAACTAATTTTTTTCTTGAGATTCATTCCAAGGAAAATCACATCTTTTTGAGAGATTAGCCTTACCCTAATTAGCCAAGCGAGTTATATCCAAAATATTGATGGAGCTCCTAATAGAGAAGAAAGTTTTGAGCATTGGATAGAGGGGTATGAATAATATTTTGAACTTGAATACCACATCCACTACTAGAAACTTTCTATTTTATATTGAACATAGTTAGTCTGATACTGTGACAAACTGGTATGACCCATTAGATGAGGAATGTAAAAAGACATGAAGAATGATGGAAACACCAGCTATAATGTTCAGAAAATTACATAAGGAAATTGAAATTGATTTTATCAAATCTCAACTTGATTCTCAAGAAAAAGTTAAAAGAGTGGCAAAGAAAGATTAATAACATAGAGCGGAGGAACACGAGATATCTGACAAATTATATTGCTGAATTTAATCATATTATTACAAAATTGGACATAGTGAAATCAATCTTGGTATTTTTTTATGACAAATTACCTTATTCGATAAACTCCATGATCAATGAAAAATTTTTACATGGCTTGAAAAAGTGGATATCATTAGTACTCTTGGAACAAGAATCTCTTATGGAAGAAAATAGGTCAAGGATTAATGTCTTGGTCTTTAAAAACAAAAGAAAATGGAGAAATAATTTGTAGCATGTTGGGATACTCCTCATCAATGGGGAAATCAAGCTGAGAAGAAAAAGAAAATTTCATTAAAAAAACAAGGAGAAAAATACAAAAGAAAACATTATAACAAGCCAAGACTCAAAAGGCATAGATTTTTTGGAAAACCTGCTTATTGTTCTATTGAAAAAAATAAGTGTACTTCTTGGGCATGTGGAGAAGTAGGTCATTGTGCAAATGAATGCAAAAATAGGAAGAATAATAAGGTTATTGAAGCATTGGATAGTTTAGACCACTTTGACCTTAGCAAGGAAAAAACACTACACCTAACGCTGAAAATCAACAAGCCCATTATTGAGATAGTAATGGAAGATGAATATGAATAAAGTGATTATAGAGAAACTAGTCAAATGATAAAAAGTAGCGCAATTAGTCTTGGAAAACTTCAAGGAAAAGAATTTATGATAGATTATGAGAATGAAGACATCAAAGGAGTTTGTGTCCTTCCTATAATTCAGAAAGACATGATCTGTTGAAAATTTATCTTCTAATTAAAGATCAAGTATGTATGCAAATGATGGAAGGTGATTCAGCGATTCAAAAAAAAAAAAAAAACTGGGAGTTTGATGTGGGAGAAGTTAATCTCAATAATTGGAAAAACATCCATCACCACAACAAGGATAGAAATTACAGATATAACCATGTTGGAAGTATCTAATTTCAAATTACACCATCACAATTCTAGGGCAAAGATATCGATCTCTATGCTCTGCTTTGTGATATTAAGCATACCAAATTTAATAATTAAATTATCACATAGATCAAGACCAATTTGTGCAATGGTTCAGTAAGATTCAATTTGTCGACACGGATATTATGTAACCCTAAAAGATGAATTTGCCAAAAATTTCTACCCCTTAAGATAAAATTAGTTTAGATGGATATGAAAAAATAGGGTTATCCACTAAGGATACTTCGAAAAATAATCTACAAATTGGATAATATTACAGATCTAAAGACTAAGATAACAATATTAGAGAGAGAAAAATTTAGAAGTCCTACTCCAATTCAAAGGATAACGTCCAATCCGCATAAGATAAAAATCGATAGGTGTTGGATATCTAGCTTTGCCGACCCCACAAAAATCAATAAAAAGAACGTAATAAAAATCGATGAGAATGCAAAAATTACCGATTAACCTGAATTATTAAGAAACATGAGTGCAAGATCAGAATGGGAGGAAAGATTTTCAACAACTAAAGAAGAATTTTAAGAAGATGATACAATTAGCATGAGCAGTGAAATAAGTAGAATGCATTTTGATCTAAATATGAGTTTGGATAGAGAAGTCATCGGGTACAAAACAAGGACCATTAGTGAGCTGGTTTATTAGGATGAATTACTCAAAAATGACTATGGAAATATGTTATGAAGCTACCAATACTAATCCTAATAGCATTTATGTCCCAACAAATATATGTTTAGAGGTATATAATAGATATGAATTATGTGTTTATATTGATAGTGACTATAGTGTCTATTTTGGAAAAAAAGATCTTTATTTTCAGAGTTCATATGAAAAAAAGCAAAGAATCATTCACAAGTAAATAGAGAATAATAGCATAATGAGTCACAGTAAGACAATAGAAGGATTATCCATAGAATAAGAGGAGTCCAATGCATTATATGAGTCCTATGAGATACTGATAAACCCTCTTATAGTATGATTATTGAAAATAATTTTCAAAGGTTGTACTCTCCATGCACACATATCGTAATCTAAATATTATTCACAATAAATGGTCATTCGGTTCCTATTGATAAATTAAATAAGGCGTACACTCATCAAGAGCACGACGTGAAAGAGCACTAACAAGCTCACTACTTAAGTTATCTATTAAAGAGTAAATTGTTGAACGACAAGAAGAATTATGCAAAGAACTCTACTCTAATAATCCTCTTAAATTTTAGGACAAAGATAAGACATTTGTAAAGATTACTCTATTAGATCACAACACTACTATCCGAGTTAAATAAATGTGTATATATACTAGGATATCCAAGAATTCACGACAAAAAAAGGGGTTTTTACCAACATGGATTGTTCTGTTGCAATTAGAACATTTGCTATTGGTAAAACCTTATACCAATAGATATTAGTCTGTTACTAGACTGTTGGTAAAAAGAGGGGATGGTATAAATTTTACTAACAGAAATTGTAATCTGTTGAATTTCTCCTTAATACGAACAGAATGAATCCATGGGTGAATGTCATCATGTTACCAACAAAGACATAGGGGATGTTTGGTAACAACGGCTGTTTGGAAAAAAATAGTTATTTGGGAGGATTTTGTCTGTTTTGACCAGTCAAATAGCTAAATGATGTTTGGTAAAGAGCTGTTTGCAATAGCTGTTTGGCTCCAAAAAAAGTTTTTTTTGAAAAGGCTATTGCTATTAGCCTTTTGAGAAGAGCTTTTTATGGAAATGACATAATTGTCCACAAGTTTGAAAAAATTACACACATCTTATTAAAGACTAATTCATAAATAAGGGCATAAATGATATTTTATCAACATATTTTTTAGAAACAGCTAATTTTTACCAAACACTTTTGTCTAAAAACAGCTAATTCAAATAACTAATACAAATAGCTAATTCAAACAGGTAACAGCTACTAGCTAATACAAACAGCTAATAGCTAATAGCTAACAGCTATTTACCAAACAAAGCCATAATACGTTGGTGATGGCAAGTGTTACCATTAGGTGGTTCTATTGGTACTAAATCAACTGGCGGCATAAATTATTCACCAACGTACTATATCTGTTGGTAATTCTTTCTTTTTTCTGCCTTTTTAATCTTGTCCAACAAGAGGATCTGTTAGTATTAGTATATATAGCCAAAAAAGAATTTCCATCAAGTTGTAATCTATTAGTAATTCTGTTCCTTTCCACACCTCATGATCCAAAATATCTATTACCAATAGTCCATCCATTCAAGTAGAAACTATTTTTTCCAACAAATACATCTATATAAAATCAAACCTGTAGGTACAATAGTTATCCACAATAGAAGAATCAACCCAAATAAAAGCACAATATTATTTAAAAGTTTTCAAAAGTGCCATGCATTCACTAAAGTTCATAACAAATAAGTACATAACTCTAACAATTGCTTCCATTGAAATTAAAGTCCAAACTATAAGTGTAAAAGTTAACCACATAAAAGAACTCAAACTACGACTCATCATTTTGTTCTTGACCATCAACTTCTTCGGGATTTTCTTCTTCAAATGCATGACCATTTTCATTGTCATCATCAACATCCTCATCTCCCTTAAATGAAGAAAGAACATCCTCCGATATTCCCTACTAAACAAGCATAAAAGCATAAATCTTAAGACGAAGTAACAGAGAATATTTATAATCATCTAATGGCATTCTCCCTTAATGACATGATGTCAAATTTATCATTAAAAATAAACAAAAATATACAAGACTCTCATAAAAGCCTGTAAGTTCACAAATAACAATGTAAGAACTTCTTAACTTGTTTAGCTTTTATGTTCCATAACAAGTTTAGCTTGTACATTTCATCACACATTTGAATACAACACACTCAAATGGCCTTATACTATATTAACCAATGAATGTCCGTTTACCTTATCTCTCATGACCTATACACATTCCAAAATTAACTTTTCACATAAACCTCCAATCACACTCTCGTTACCTCATCTTTCAAGTTATCAAACAAACAAGTTATCAAACACAGTCCAACAAAACTAGCTTTTCATCTAAACCTCCAGTCACACTCTCTTCCTCCCACCCCCTCATGGCAAGAGATGTAACAAATTGCATTTTGAATAGAAATGAAATGTACAAGACCATCTTAAATTGAAAAAGTTTATCAGCAAGATAGTCAAATTAACTCCTCTGTACTCACTTATTATAGAACTTGAGATATAAAATGCATTTTGTATACTCTATAGAAACTACAGTAGTTTCTAATTTAAAACTTACCATAACTACCTCTTTCAACTAGGAGGAGAGAAGGAGGGGAGAAGTCTATTGACTAAGCCTGTTTCTTGTTTCTTGAGTTATTATCTTAGAAATAGGATCTAGGTAACTTTTTAAAAACTTATTGATGATCTATGAAATTATATGTAAACTAGAATGAGTTCATCATAGGATCTAGCTCCAAGACAGAGAAGGACTGACAAAAATACGATGGCAATGCTCTAGATCCATAATAATAAAGTTAGTTTTAGCATACTAAGAACATCGATATAACATAGTTAGGCGTTTCCTTAGATGGCATCAAACACATACAACCAGCTTACATAGAGGAACTTCAATAATGGCTCCCTCATCTATACATAAAGAAAGGTAATTATACCCTTTTGTTTTCCCTTCTGTTTCTCCTGCTAGGTAAACAATGCTGCATCCAATCTAAGGAAAATAAGACTTTGATCTTACCCCCACCCCCTCATGGCAAGAGATGCTACCTTTTTCGCCTTAATAAATAGAACATAATACTAATTCCTAGGTGGTATTATTGTTAACAGTTACTACCATTGATGAGAATAACTTTTAGACATGGGCAAATGCATTTCCCTTATTATGACCATTGCACTTATTAAACTGGAAATACACCAAGCGATTAAGATACTCTATATATTTGTCAGCCAGTGAAGAAAAGGACACAATCCATCTTTACAAGTAGAGAAATTTTAACCCATAGTGATCATCCAATCCACCAAGTAAAATCTTAAATCTTAAGCAGAAATCTACATCTATTTGGTCTCAAGCAAAAGCTATGGGAATTAAACCCGAAGGCAGCTATCACAGTACAACATAGAACACATACACAAATGAGAAGCTTCCACTGAGGGCCCATTAGTAAGTGGGTATGTTATGATAAGTAGCATGGATAGATGATAGTGCATGTGCTTTCAGGCATTTAGGCTTAAACCTGAAAGAATGATATTGACAGAAATAGAAGGCAGACCACAGGAAGTACAAACAACTACACTCCATAATTGTAGGCTTCAAGGCAATAGCATAGTCAGCAAATAGGCTTATTCTATGACAAGAAGAGGAGATATGCACATAATGAAGATTGTTCGATTCAGCAATGGAAAAGATAACCTAATAAGGTCACAACAATTTACACCAACTAAGCTGCAAATTATACCAGGCCAAAGATCTAAATCTAAGCATACCACATATAAGCTTTATATATGGGCACTATGTCTAGCTCATCATAAAAATGTATGAAGCCAAAGAAAGTTCCCCAGCTTCGAAATATGTCCAACTCATCAAGAACACCTACATCACATGAATAATATATTAATATATTGATTCATATAGCTTAACAATGGAAATGCATGAAGCCAAAAAACTAGGTTATTATAATATCAGGACTAGACCGAAGCAGCAACTGCTGAAGGGTCAGAGTGCATACAGCGAAATTAGTAAAAAGAAATAAGATGAATAAGAAAATTAAACAAAAATAAACACTCTTACCTTTGCACTAGCTAAAGCAGCATTAAGTTTTGTAGCTTTCTTTGGTGCATGGTCTTCAACCATATTGTAAGCTTATCTGTCTTGTTACCTTTTTCATAAGGTCATAACAATTTACACCAACTGAGCTGCAAATTATACCAGGCCAAAGATCTAAATCTAAGCATACCACATATAAGCTTTATATAAGGGCACTATGTCTAGCTCATCATGAAAATGTATGAAGCCAAAGAAAGTTCCCCAGCTTCGAAATATGTCCAACTCATCAAGAACACCTACATCACATGAATAATATATTAATATATTGATTCATATAGCTTAACAATGGAAATGCATGAAGCCAAAAAACTAGGTTATTATAATATCAGAACTAGACCGAAGCAGTAACTGCTGAAGGGTCAGAGTGCATACAGCGGAATTCAGTAAAACAGAACTCTACCTATACAGTGGAAGGGACATCAATGCAGCATAATAACCAAGTCAACCAAATTAAAAATAAGAAGCATAAAGCAGTGAACTTCACATCCCTAGCTTACTTTCCATCCACAAAGAATATGCTCTTCTACAGCTTAGGGAAGCTCTTTTCATACCCATAACATTTACAGGATAAAATATATAGCACAAGTCATTGACTGCTAAAAGACATGCATATCACAAATAAGACTTTCTGAGACAAAGACCATTACTCTGTCCACTAGCTTAAAAAATAATTAAGTACCACAGAAATCTCAGTAATGAAACAAATAATAAAAAATCTCATATAGGAATACCTGATGCTTCAAAAGCACTTTCACCAAATTGGTGACATATCCAAGTTTATTTTCCAAACGTTCAATCTTCTCTTAACTTTCTTGTTGCTCTTGCTCGATTTTCCTTTTTTAGTTCGTTCTTCCTTAAAGCGCACCTTTTTGAGGTTGAACAAGGAACTTTGACTCCAATGTCAAAGGACTTAGCATAACCATACTTATCTTCTCTAACAACTGTTTTGAAAATTTCATCTCAAGCAGCAACATCACATGAATCTTCTTCAATGCGAGATAACTCATTTTCAATTACTTCCTATCATGTTACACATTAGTAAAAAGAAATAAGATGAATAAGAAAATTAAACAAAAATAAACACTCTTACCTTTGCACTAGCTAAAGCAGCATTAAGTTTTATAGCTTTCTTTGGTGCATGGTCTTCAACCATATTGTAAGCTTATCTGTCTTATTACCTTTTTCTTAAAAGTATATAAAATACTAAATAAGTTACCTAAAATCAAAGTGAGCTATAGTATAAATAGGATATAAATAATACCTCTTCTTTAGCACGTACACGTGCGAAAGCCTTTATCCCTCCATAGTGACACATTTTGTCATTGCCACGATTTTCAATTCCTCTTTTAGTTCTAGCCTAAATGAATAATTGACGAATCACATAATAACAGTTGCATTACTTCAAAATAATTATAATGGTAAATATTCTTAAAGCACATAATTACCTTTCCCTTTTCTGATTCCCAAAACTGTACTAAGTTGGCCCATGTTTTAAATGATATATGTTCTGGTTTTTTGTTAATTGTTTCATCATGACTTCTACCATCAAATAGTGCCATTTTCAACTCACATTTATAACCTCTCCAACAAACATGCATTTTTCTCCCTAGCCCATTCATAAGGCTCTTTTCCTTCGGAAAAGTGAAATGAACGCTGTAAAAGGGATACAAAGAAAAAGAACCAATCAAAACTGAAAATAAACTTAAATGTTCATATTTTTACTTTGAAATCCTCGCACACATGCAAGGCTTGGTGTAAAAATCAGAGTATAGAGGTTCAACTTTGACAGCAATGTAACATATATTGACATATATATAGCTTCACCTCCGCCCATACTGAATCTTTTTTCTCTTATTCAATTTTCCTCCAATCAAGACAATCAAGTGGTAGTCTTCTAGGGTCTCATGCAAGACACCCAATCATGGAAGAGATTTGCCTCTGAGAATTACCTACAAGTTGAAGTTGTTCGTTCACATCGACAAACACAGAGTTCTTTAAAACCTTTATCTTATTAGGTCCACGACCCTTCTAATTCTTTTCCTTGGTTGCTTGTATGCACCTTCTACTTGCGGTGTTGTGACCACCTTCAATCGATGATTCATCTCCCATATCATGATTTGCTTCACTTTCTCCATGCTCCAATGAGTTTAAATTGACCTCTCCTATGATATCACAAAAGCAAGTGAGTGTTATATATGACAATTATAGAAAATAAATAAAATATAATTACAAAAAATAGGAATTTTAGTTAGACATAAAAGCAACATATACACAACAAGTACATGACTTACTTCTAGGAACCTCTAATGTCACTATTGTTGACATATGAATCAGCATGCTTTGAGAGCTCCATAGATCGAATAGTATGACTTGGACTACGGCATAACTCTTGTAGAAGTGTAAAAAAAAATAACATTAAAAATTATAAGTAAATCAGTTAAATTAACATAAGATTATGTTAGACACCACTTACCATTTGAACATGGTACAAGAGGAGCATTTTTCGTCATGGTACGACTACTAAAAACATTGTTGTTTTGGGTCTACAATTGTCTTTTCTTCTTTAAACTTCCCGCCAAGTATTTTTCCACTAAGAGTATAGGAAGAAATAAACATAATTAAAATTTATACTCCATTATTACTTCTATATAAACACTATTTCAGAGCCTTTATAATTTAAGACTTACCAATGCTATTAAGCAACATGGACCATCTAACAATAGCCATTTCCTCATTAGTTTGATTAATTCTTATGCTTTTGTACTTTCCTAGTAAAAGGAATACTGAGATAGGAAAGAAAAGGGGGAAATTTTCAATGATTGAGAGTATGTGTGTTTTACTTTAATCTTTAATAGTACAAAAACTTGCATTCTGAATTTAAAAAAAAAAAAAAACTTACTTGTAGTAGTGTGTGTGGCAAAAAGGATGTTCCTAGTGAGAAGAGAGAACGTCGAATGGAAGTACCTCGAGACAAAGTAGGTGTTGAGGCTTCTTTTGACCCCGGACTGCACCTTACTCTGTGACTTAATAGGTGATTTTTCCCAGACATCAACATATGCTTCATTAATATAAAACATAAGTGGCTTCAATAAAAGGTTGTTATTACTTTGCGATAACTATAAAACTATGATTAATTTAGGACCTACCACAAGTTGATCTCTTGTAACCACCCTCTTCTTACTTGGCAATTTTCCTGTAGAAGACATAATCTAAAACAAAAAAAAAAAAAATAGTACTAATATATCAACATCAAACACATTAATAACAATGTATACATAGCCCACGAAGCAGTAGTTCTTAGAAATAGCATAATAAATTGGCGTAAAAATAAGAAAGTCATTCTAAATACAAAATGATTCTAAATGGTTAACAAATAAAAAAATATTTCCTCAAAATATTTAAGTACATATATAAATTATTCAAAATTAAAATTATATAATGTGTCATCATCTTCATCACTTTCAGCATTACTATTATTTGAGTCTATCTCCACATTATTGTTCCTTTCAATGGCATCAACAAAAGGCTAATTCAATGTAACTCCCACGATATATTCTCTAACATCAATGAATTCTTCTGCATCGATCGAAGTCGAGTTGTCTACTTGTAAAACTTCCACTTCTAGTATGACATCATCTTCCAGTTCATAAAGATCTCTTGGCTCAGTAGCAATGACTACATGCCAGTTTTTCTCTTCAAACTCTGACACATAAAAGACTTGTGCGGCTTGAGATGCCAGGACAAAAGGTTCGCTTGTTTTCCAATGTGATTTAATGTTAACCAGAGTAAATCCAAACTCATACTGTTTTACACCTCTAATTGGATGCACCTAATCACATTGAAATAAGATAACACTTCTTCCTTGCGGATAGCTTAACTCAATGATTTCAATCAGAATCCCATAATAAGCTACATCTCCTGCATCTGTGCAAGAATTCACAAGAACACTAGAATTTTGGGTCTCGCTCCTCTTATCAATCTTTTTAACACGCCACCAGTACCTGTTACAGGTAATCTTAGTTATTGTCTTCATTTATTCACTTGGAAATGCACTTCGATATTTCGAATCATCAGCTATGGAACAATCGGCGGGATGATGCCTATGAACCTGAGAATGTACAGATTTTGTCTATTACGATACATAGACTATATAAAGTTTGCATATATAAATAGCATATGTATATTAAGATCCTTACATTTTGCTCAAACCATTTTGGAAATGTCTTTATGAATCTCACTAATGCTTTCATTTGAAGTTTGACATTCAGTACTAACAATCTCATAACACTCTCTGAAACCATAAGAACATGTCTTAAATTATAGAATGAATTTTAGGAATTTTATTATACCAAACGAACAATAAGGTTTACTTACTTTGCATAACTTTGAACTTCGTCGCGGGTAAATAACACATAAGTATGTGCTTGATCAATTAATGAATGGTCAGGACAAATGTATTTCTTTTAGGATAATGTTGGACATCTTAAGGAGAACATAGGTAGTCCCTTACAACCTTCATCACCTTCATCATTATTCCTTGAGGGCCTATTCTCCTTAGTCTCCACACCAGGTAAATATCTTGCACAAAATATCAAAAACATTCATTTTCTATGTATCGTTCAGCAATTGACCCCTCTGGATGGCTTTTATTGCCAACAGACAATTTTAACATCCTCAAATCCCTACAAACATCAAAATCACATGACATGGCTATTATGTTTAGTTGTAAATATAAAACTATGGATGTAAAAATTAAAAATTGGGTGTATACCTTTCTACATTGTACATCCAATGATAAATGACCGGACCCGTAACCGTTGCTTCATATGGCAAGTAACAACTAAGTGTACCATTATGTCAAAGAAGTAAGGCAAAAAAATGCTTTCCAAACGACAAAGGGTAACAATGACATGATCCTATAACCTCTCAAAATCTTGAGGTGTTGCAACTTTAGAGCAAAGCTCTTTAAAGAAGTTGCTTAACTCAATCAACGCAATCACTGTGTTTTTATCTTTCATTTTCCTTACAATTAGTCGCAATAGTTGCTGCATTATAATATGATGGTCATGACTTTTTAAACCATAAATTTTACCATCAATAATGCACCTTCTGATATTTGATGCATAACCATCTGGTACTTTCACAGAAGCAAGCAAACCCATAAATTTCTCTTTTTCTTTCTTGCTTAATGTGAAGCATGCAGGAAGAATGTATACTTTGCATCTGTCTTCTACTGGATGGAGTTAATCCTGGATATTCAAGTCCTTTAGGTCAAAATGTGATTGCAAAGTATCCTGTCTTTCCTTCAATGCCGAGAAGTGTACCAAGTATACTCTCTGAGACATTTTTTTCTATATCCATAACATCCAAGTTGTGACGTACCAGAAGATGATCCCAATAAGGGAGTTTGAAAAATATGCTCCTTTTATTCTAAGGCATCACTTCGTCCCCCTTTCTTTTATTTTTCTTTTTAGTCTCTGGATGTTTTCCGAATATGACATCAAGTCCTTTCATTTGATTCAACAAATCAGTTCTAGATAGTAATTTAAGAGGAGGTCTCATTTCTATTCTCCATTAAATGTCTTCTTACTACGGTGAAATTTATGATCTCCTAGTAGAAAACGACGATGGCCCATATAACACATTTTTCTACTTTTCTTCAAATAAAGGGAACATGTATCAACATTACAATATAGACATGCATACTTCCCTTTGATTTTCTAACCTGACAAGTTCTCATATGTAGGGAAATTGTTTATAATGCACATAGGGCTACTTACAAATCAAAATTCTCATCCTTTGAGGCATCATAAGTTTCTACACCTAGATCCTAGAGTTCCTTTAGCTCATCAATTGAAGGTTCTAAGAAGACATCAATGTCTTTCCCTGGAGACTTTAGAATAGGTATAAGTAATGAAAGGAATAGATAAGGTTGTTTCATGCACAACCATGGAGTCAAATTATAAGTCATTAGTATAACAGGCCATATACTATATTGAGTGCTCATATTCCTATACGGATTAAATCCGTCACTTGACAAGCAAAGCCTGATATTTCATAAATCACTTGCAAATTTTGTATACCTATTATCAAAATGCTTCCAAGTATTAGCATCAGCTGGATGTCTTAATCTTCCATCCTCTTTACATCCCTCTACATGCATTTCATCAAAGGAGCTGTCTTAGATGACATACAACCTTTTAAGCCTAGGTATTAGGGGAAAGTGACGTAAAATCTTTACTAGAACTGGACTGCCAGAAGATAATTTCATTATCGTCCTATCATCTGCCAACTCATATTTGGAAGCATTACACTCAGGACACTTGGTGAGTTCAGCCTTATCCTTCTAGAAAAGGACGCAATCGTTAGGATATGCATCTATCTTTTTATAGCCAAGATTAAATTCTTGAATGATTCTTTGCATTTGTTTAAAGGAATTCAGCAATACTGAATCTTTTGGAAGAGCCCTTTTGAATAGTTTTGTAAATGCATCAAACACCCTGTCACTGACATTATATATGCATTTAAGATGATACATGTCAACAGTAAATGAGAGTTTACTAAACTCTTCACACCCCGAATAGAGGGGTTGGCTCGCATCTTCAATTAGTTTAAAAAATTTCTTTGTTTCTTCATTAGGGCCTAAGGAATCATTAATGGATTCACGGCACACAAAAGCATCCTCTATCATATCATGCATATCATGTTCGATTGAACCATGATTTTCATGATTAAATTGATCATCTAGCATCTCATCATCGCCATCATTATCACTTAGAATTGGCTCCCCATGATAGACCCATACATGTTTATAGTAATTAGCATCCATCCCTTTCATAAGAAGGTGAACTCTTACAACTTCCCTTTCATGGTGGAATCGATTAGCATATGTTGTCCATAGGCATGAAATCTTATCATCAACAGTAGAAGTCACAAATCGATGATCAAGAAACAGATTCAGATATTCCATATATTCATTATCCATTCTCCTCAACTCCACCCAACTCTTATCCTTAAACACATCCACAGCGGCAAGTTCCTACATATTATAATTTTCAAATGATTATTCATTCTTAATATATAGGCTAGCAAACATTACAACAACAATTATAGTAAAAAATGCTACAGTATAAACGGAAGGTTCCTATATATAAAAGTGAATGATTTGATTTACTTGAAAATTAGAGAAAATTAGCAACCTAGTGAAGAAACTAATAACCAAGCAAAATCAAGAAGTTTATTTGAGGTTTACAAGGAATTTATTTAGAATTCCCAAGAAACTAAAATATTCAAAGTAATCATTTTCATGATAGAACAAAATCACCAATGAAGATTACCCAAAGTGCTCGGGCAGCCTGCTATTACAGGGGAGGTGAACAGATTAAAGGCAACAAGACCTATCAATCATAAAGTACAAGGATCATAAACATCAGGGATTTAGCTCCAAATCATGTATAATATATACATTTAAATTAAAGTGAGACACTTAAAATTTTTTTACTAAAGGCAATGAGGGAAATAAGGAAAGAGAAAAAGAGTCAGAGGGAAAGCTTCAACCTTTGTTTATGAAGAAGATTTGCTATACCCCACAAATACAACCATGATGCAAATTTTGTTTCTTCTGTTTTTCTATTTTATCATTTATCACTATTCATACTTTAGCCCTCAGAAAAAGGCTAGAAAAGCAAAGGTAAAAGTAAAAAATAAAGCTGAGGAGGCTATGCAATTCTCTATAATTGCGCTAATAAAGTATAGAGCACAACATTGGCTAGAACAACCTACAACAACAAATAAAAGACAAAACAAGATTAAGGACAATTTAGTCAGATCTTATATCTATTGTAATCCACTTCAACACAGTTTCGAAGTGTTCAAATTAGTTGTCTTGGACACTTGATAGAAAAAGCCAGTAGACCTCAATTTCAAGGCAAAGTTCATAAACCCATTACTTACTACCAACTACCATAAAGCTCATATAACTCATACAAACACTACACCTTTAGATTACAGGTATAATCAGATGTTCATCACCCAGTTAATTACTATCAACTACCATAAAGCTCACATAAACACTAAACCATTAGATAACAAGTACAAGTAATTTAGCTATGGCGCAATGTGAATTACACCACACCTACTTTAGTAGTTTCCCCTGTTCTTGCAAAAGCCAATACGATCCAAGCATTGTATAAATCCATATGGAGGAAGAAATAACCAATTAGCCTAACTTTAATATCGATAAGGCACTTTCTGTAAACTCCCTCTTTTATTTTACATGGATTATATGGCCTTGGAGGAACATATTATCTATATCTTCAATATCAACAAGGCACGAGGGGCAAACGTGGTCTAA
This sequence comes from Carnegiea gigantea, assembly GCA_029747015.1. Classification (NCBI taxonomy): domain Eukaryota; kingdom Viridiplantae; phylum Streptophyta; class Magnoliopsida; order Caryophyllales; family Cactaceae; genus Carnegiea; species Carnegiea gigantea. The sequence goes on from JAKOGI010001059.1 coordinate 305,761, forward strand.
TTGGAGACCTCTGCTAAGCATAGTATCACGAGGAAGAAGTACATTATTTGGTAGTTTTCGAACAAAAATATCACTTGTTCAATTTACCTTTTGACTTAAGCAAATATACCACAAAACTTCCTTACCAGTATACATTAATCTAAAATGATATCAACATCTCAAGCATATGCACCAAAGAAAAAAAAAAAAGAAAATTGGGAGTTTTATACTTTGCTCAGTTGCAATCACTTACAAGTAACACTCATCCTTGATAATTTCTCCATTCTAATTATCCCATCTGAAAATAGAGGTTGGTGAGAGGTCATTGTGACTCCCTATAAAAATATTAACATCAAAAGAACACCTAAATCAAATTATACTACCTAGCTTATCTGTGATTAAAAGAAAAATAGATACATCCTAACTTTAACCAACAAGCACCTGAGCTTTGAAACTTTCAACACAAAATAAACAAATCTTTCACCTAGGTTCATGTAGTTGACACATTTGCCCTCTAAATACCCGTCATTGTAAGCAAATGCATTCATAGCCTGCAAAATTTTTAGGTATCATAAGATTCAAAACCTTCTAAGGAAAATGCAGGCAAAAACAGAATCAACCAAAATGTCACAATACCCTTCAAACCCTTGTATAAATCTACATGGAAGAAGAAAGAATCAATCTAACTTTAACCCCAACTAGAATGTCATTCATCCCAACATGATATTACTCAAATTCAACTCAGTTCAAAGGCAATTGAAAAAATTAATTAATCAAAGAAGTTTTAGTGTGTCAACCCTATAAACTACTGTCTGATTTCACATTCAAATCCAACAAATTCAAGGAAATTGCGAAAGCAATACCACAAGGGGGTTCTAAATTTAACCTAAATTTTCATCTCTGTTGCATATATTATCAATTTCTCACACAAGACCCATTCATTCATGCCAACAGTGCCAGAGATAGGATGCAAACAGGTAATTGACAACATCCTAGAAGCTTTGGGTACATTAAGAGAGATGGCAGATGAACAACTAACAAGATTTGACTGAGCAACAACTCATTATCTACGTGGAATATAGAGTGAAGAAGACAGAGCATCATACATTCATACCTATAGTAATTAACAATCGAGCAACAACAACAACTCAACAACAATGGTAATTGATGCAATTTTAATAGTTTTGGGCGAATTGAGAGATGGGAGATGGGCGAATTAAGAGATGGGTGACTTGAGAAGTGACTTGAGAGATGGACGACTTCAGAGACGGGATTTTGCACCCCTATTTTTGGTTTAATTTGACTGTTCAGGGATGGGAGATGCCGAGTTTAGAGAGTTGAATTCACTAGTAGGGTCGAAGCAATTGAGAGCAAAGGCATACAGCTGCGATTTTACTCAAACACCGGCCCTTTTCTTAGTTGGTTTAGTTAATTCGATTCTTCATTTTTTTCACAGGGGCTTCTTTTCTTTTTTTCTTTTGTTTTTTAAAGGATTATAAGTGTACAATGTAGTTTTCAATTGTTATTCAGTTTTCCCCTGATGCTTGCATAATACGAACATAAGTTTTTAAAGAAAAATATGTTGGTAATGTTACCATAATACAAATAGAAAAATTGATTGTTGGTAATAAGGTAATAATACCAATAAATCTTTTTGTATTTGTTAGAAATATTAGGACCCCTTTTCCTCCCGTACCTTAAGACTGTAATACCAATAAATAGTCTAATATGTTGCAAATAAATGTTTCAACCAACAGATATTATTTTTTATCAGTAGATGTCTGTTGGTAAAAGACACTTCTTTTTGTGGTGATTTGATGAGCAAATCAAAGAAATTTTGGATAAAATGTTGATTATAAATAGTAAGAGTCCTCTCATTAGCCATGCTTTCATTGTGAGAAATCATGTTGAAGAAAAAAGATGAAAAGTTAGAATGATAATCAAATGCAAAAAGTTTACTGATAATACTATCTTTGATAATTACTTTATTCCAAACAAAATAGTTCTTTTCAATCGAATTCAAGGAGCCTCTTGAATCTCAAAAATGGATTGCAAAAGCGGATAATGGCAGATAAAAATGGATGAAGAAAATATTCTTTTGATTGTTTTAGTGCCCCTCAAGGACATTATAAGTGGATAGTAATGTCATTTGGTCCTAAACCTCAGGTACTACAGAGAAGAATGGATAACATTTCCAAAGATCTTAAGCACTATTTGCATTGATGACTTTCTTATATTTTCTAAGACTATGGCACAACATAAAGTTGATGTGTGAACTGTCACCCAAAGTTACATTGGTCATAGTATTATTCTTGGTAAGAACAAGTATATTTATGCTGAACAAGAAATAAAGTTTTTAGGTCTACAAATAAAAGTTTGACAAATCATCCTATAAAAGTCTATTTTAGAAAAAAATAGAAAATTTTCTTGAGAAGATTGAAGACAAAAAGCAATTAGAAAGGTTTAATGGATGTCTTACCTATGCTTCAGATTTCATTAAGGGTCTATTCATTTTCAACAAGTTTGGCAGTAGTTAGTAAATTAGAACAGTTTAAAAGCAGGTTTTGAATGGGTTGGAGTATGTTTGAGCAAGTTTGAATAGTAGCTAGTAGGCTTGAGTAGATTCGAGTAGATTTGACTACTAACTAGTAGGTTTGAGAGCCTATTTATTTTCAACATTTTGTACCTGCTACCTGCTCTAACATACTGAAACCTACTCCAACATACTCAAACCTGCTAAGAGCTAGTTAAACCTACTCCAACTTGCTCCAACTTGCTCCAACCTCTTCCAAGCCACTCCAAGCCGCTCCAACTCACTCCAAACAGTTCAAATAAAAATAGAAGGTTGGAGTGTATTCGAGCTAAAGCATGCCTCGCTTGGCTTCACTTGATAAGCAACATCGAGCGCAAACTCGAGTCGAGCTTTGACCAGGTTGGATTTGACTAAGCCATGCGTGAACCCTGCAGAACTGTGATATTGCTTTGTAATAAACTTGATGTTCACATTTATCAATGCTGGGTGGGGACAAAATGCCCATGATAGCAAAGTCCTTCGACATACCTTACTTTATCCCTAATACCGCTTTTCGCACCCCCTGAAGGTGAAACTCTAATTTGTTTGAATGCCTCTCAGCCTAAATTAATTTTAGTTTACATAATTCTTATTCTTATCTATTGTTTCATGATTAGAAAAATTATTTGGTCAATATTTATCCCCGTATATGAAAACAGGCATCGTTACCATCTTCCAAATTTTCAAGATTGCATGCAACCTATTAGGATAAAGTGACTTTCAATTTCTGTCATTCTTTACTCTGGTCAACCATTGAGAGAATGTTTAGAGTATTAAAAACACATAGAAGATCTTAAACAATAAAATGCCTTGAGTAAGTAGAGAACAGCAAAGTGATATAATTATATCACGTTATACACTACACAACTTTATCCGAATGTATAAAAAAAGGGATACTAGTTTTACCAAGGCCAGTAAACATTACAACAATCTCCAACATTGGATTGTATGATGTGCAAAATAAGCCCACAATGAATGAATGTAGGTATGCACTAGCTAATATGATGATTTTAACATCGAGATACAATCGTTAAACTTCTAATATGTATTATTTTTTGTTATAAAGAAAGAGATATGGCTATCATCAATTAACATTTACCAATGTATTACAATGATATTTAACTCTTTTGTTGCATTATTTTTGTAAATCTATTATGAAATAACATTATAAAAATGTAAAGTATTGTCATAATAATCATTAATAATCACAACATTCAAAAAATCACTACAAAAACACTCCAAAATGCTCTAACCTACTCCAATGTGCTCCTATCTGCTTCAACCTGCTCCTATCTACTCAAACTTGCTCCTAGCTACTCCAACTTGCCAACCGCTAGTCACACCTGCTCCAAATTGCTCCAACTTGCTTTAGTCTACTCCAACCTACTAATTGCTCCTCTAAAATGCTGAAAATGAATAGACCCTGAGTAGCTAGGAGCAGGTTTGAGTATGTTGGAGCAGGCAACATGTGTAAAATGCTAAAAACAAATAGACCTTAAAGATTTAGCTAAATTAACAAACCCATTACAGCAGAAGCTCCAGAAAGAAAGAAGTAAGTTGCACATGAACTCCTAATGATTCAAAGATTGCTTAAAACTTCAAAAGGATTTATAAAAATCTTCTTACCATTAACTTGCCTAATGAAGATGATAATTTGATTCTTGAAACAGACGCTAGTAATAAGCAATTGAGTGCAGTACTCAAAATCAAAGAAGGAGAAAAACCCTAGAAATGTTGCAGTAGATGTTTTAAGAAAGCATAATATAATTATCCCACAATGAACAAAGAATTCCTTACAATCAAAAGGGAAATTGAAAGGTTCTTAATCATTTTAGCCCGAAAATATTTTTTCATTCGAATTAACTACAATGGAATTCTTAGCTTTATGAAGAAGAACTTATGAAATATGCAAGTGCAAGGACGACGCCTGTATTGGGAATCATGGCTTAACCAGTTTTATTTTTCCATTGAAAATATGTAGGGATTAAAAAATTATTTGGCAAATAGCTTAACTCATGAGCTCACCAATGGTGATCATTAGAGCAGAACTGCTAGAAAAGGATGAAATCTAAAATGAAATACCATTACTGCTAGAATGGGTTTCCTCTTCTAGTAGGATCCGTATGAATATTATGGAATTTCATAAAATAAATCGATCATGCTTTGGTTTATTGTTTTCTGCCTATCTAGTAGCACAAAGATTTAACCTTTTATAGTTGCAAATGAATTACTTAAGGTGCCTCTATGATATTGAAGAAAAAAACTTCTTATGTTCAAGAAAATGGTTCAACGACTGGTATGTAGCCTTCATGGATAACTATGATATTCATTCGTATGATATTTATGAATCATGGAGTACTATATATTCTTCCTGATAGATATGCAGTTGGTGGTGTTGGATTCCCAATAAATTTAATCTATCTATATAACCCCATCATTAAGGCTTGAGAATATGGGATGGGCGGATAGTAGCTTACCTTATGGATATCCCTGATCCAAAGTGTCCATCCTTTTCAAGGTGAACTAATCTTCAAAGGTTTATATTTAAAAGGATCCATTAGATTCTTGCATCTCCTGATAGTTTAAAAAAGCCCCATATAATAGAAGTCCAAATATTAAGGTACATTATGCATTAATTGAGTATGAAAATGAAAGACCAAACCAGCCCATTATCTTATTCAACTAATTCATCTAAGTGATCTTGAAGATCAACGAGAAGAATGGTTTTGAAAGTGACAAAAAATAGTTAGTGATCCTACTTTAGCGAGCTATTGGTTTTACAACATTTATCATCAAATGTGGGTATTGATTGAATGAGGAAAGATATTAATGTATTATGGGAACATTACTTTTGTTTGTCATAATGATTTTAGCAAATATATAAAGGTAAAACGAGCTACTTTAAAAGATGTTTTTTATTTTCTCTTTAATATTCGAGTTGAAAATTTTCTATTAGAAAAAGGAAGGAGATATCTACATAATCCATTTGAGAAATGGGATGCAAAATATCTTGAATTTGATGAAGATTTTAATAATTATTTTGATAATGATGGACTTGGAGATATTATTGGAGATCAAAGTATGTAGAATCTCAATATGAATGACCAGTCCTGCCAGTATTAAGTGCTTTGAAAAGTTGCTGCACTGTTATATGTTATTTTGTCAAGTATCAAGTCAGTAAAATAATGTAGTGTACTATAGCCAAGTGAAAGTATCATGTAAAAATACATGTACTATAGCCATTAGGGTATCCTTTTTAGTCCATGTCCTTGATAGAAGAGGAGGCTAAGTGTTATGAAGGGACACGATCCTGTCGGTATAATTAAGCAAAAGAGAAGTCAGGTTTCTTCATTTCTCTATGAGTAAGGACCTCTAATGATCTTAGCTGATTAAGTTCCTCTTCAGATTTTCTCATTGAAATATTTTCACTTTCAATCTTTCAATAAAAGAGGTTTTGTAGTAGGGAACATTATTCAAAAGCATCTTATATCCTAAATATTACAATTTCTTGATTAAAGTTTTACTAATCCTTAAAACTATAACGACTTGATTAGACTAAGGTCCGAGGTAGAAAATAAAATGGATATGTGCTATGTTTGATTTAAGAAAGGTGGGGTTGAGGTTCGCAATCTCTGTAAACTGGAAACTAGAGGAACGTCAAGTCCAATGCCGACTGAGTTTAGCTGATAGTCAAAACTTTCTATTGAAGCTTTGTTATGTTGCTAGGAATGGTAGGCCTAAAATCATAGGAAAGATAATATTTATGATATAGGTAGTAGATTAGGATAAGTAGTGCCAGTAAATTTATTATAAGAAGTTTAATCATTTAAAGCAGACATATTTCTCGAAGAACCCCTAAAAATAATTTTATTGCATATTCTACCCATTTAGGGTAAACAAATTCTGGTTGAAAGTACGAAAATGAAAATTTGGGAGGAAGTAAAAATTCAAAGTGTAATATCTCAAGGTACTTAAAAATTAATGCAAAAAATTCGAAGTTTAAAGAATTAATGCACTAAATCTCAGGGTGCCAATTTGTTAACTACCCATTTTCAAGGTTGGTTTTTTCTTTTTAAAAAATCAGCATGGTGAGAAATGGTTGTATAAAAGTGTAAGTGTAGCCGTAGATAGCAACTGGCAAGTACGGGCAGCATTCATAGGGAACTTGCTGTCAACTATTAGAACAAATCAATCTACTCAATCTAGGCAAATCAAAGTTGTAGGGTTGGACATAAACTAAGAGAATGATAACAACTAAAGAATTGAATAAGATAGCAGAATAGTAAAACACCTAGGTTGGAATTAACAGCATGATTATGCTAGCGAATTAATTACTAACCCCATCAGACAAACCCAAGCATGCATTATGAGTGGATAGATTGTCAATTAGGTTAATCTCCTGCCTCTCTTAAGGGTTGAGCACTAATTCTAGAACTATAGTCATCTATTCTCATGGGACTAAAAATAAGAGGATTACAAGGTCCACAATTTCAAAACCCATTAGAACCTTAATTATTTTCATATTAAAATCCTAATTGTCTACTAAGTCACGCTAGGTGAAAGTTTCATCTTTCAATGCTCCCCTAAAATCTAATAATAACGGATGATGGGACTAAAAATAAGAGGATTACAAGGTCTGCAATTTCGAAACCCATTAGAACCTTAATTATTTTCGTATTAAAATCTTAATTGTCTACTATGTCACGCTAGGTGAAAGTTTTGTCTTTCAATGCTCCCCTAAACCCTGATAATAACGGATGAATGCTCTCTCGAGCAATTCATTGAACATGTGGTATGCATAGTAGAAATCATAAACACAAACAAGGGGAAAGTAAGGGTTTGGGGCTAAATCATGATTCAACTACACATAATGGACCTAATCCGAACCTAGTTTGGGAGATTTACCCTAAAATCATATTTATAACAACAATCACAAAACCCAATTCAATAGACATGATAAATGCAAAACCCTAGAATAACAATGGAGAGTAGAGAGAGAATCAAAAAACAAACTTGAATTAATTGTATTGGAAAATTAGAACAATCTTCAATGCTAGCAATTAAATCCAAAAGTATTACGAAACTCCCCTTACAAAACCCTAGAACATGGCCTAAGAAGAGTGCTCTCTAAAGATAAAGATCTCCCCCTAACAGTGCCGAGGAAAAGCTTTAAGTCACAAAAACCATCGCGGTGCACGATCGTGCCTCGATGTACGGCCGACCATGCGCACATGCACGTCTGTGCATACTGGGTGCCTTACTATGTGCAGGTTTAGGTCCTGCAGCACAGCTGTGCGCCCTATGTGCACGACCGTGCCCTCTTTTACCTGCCCTTCTTTGGTTCCCGAGCTTCGTTAGACCTCTATTCTTCCTTATAATTCATCCCTAAAGTTGGCCTTTCTATCAAAACCTGAAGATTTCTCATGAAACTAAGACAAACCACTTTATAAGCTAATTAAATCGAAAGAGATAAATTTGACCCTTTCTCATCTAGATTTGACAAAGAAACAATGAGAAACAAGGATCAAACAAGAGCTAAAGTGAGGTGAAAATAGAGATTTATCATTCCCCATGCTTATCTCTTGTTTGTTCTCAAGCAAGACAAGCTCTTGAAGGACAAATAGGGAGATAATCCTCTAGCCACACTCCTCCTCAAGTAAGAGATGACAAATCAACAAGTCAAGCTAGATCATGCATTAAAGGCATCCAAGCTATCGTGTGAAAAACATTCCCAATGAAACACATACATTACCATCGATAAATTGCCCTACTCAAATGCAACACATCAAACACCTTAATATTGAAGCACATAGTAGGGCAAGACCTTCTTCAATAAATGAAGAGTAAGCAAGATCGGTAGGACCTCACTTTGGGATAAAGTGGGACATTCCTCTTAATGTGTTTAGAATTTGTAACAAGGATATGCTCAATACTATCCAATCAGGAAAACTACCATACACATAGTAGACTTCTCAATTCTCCACCACTTAATGCAAAATGCAATATGTCAATCATCAGGACTTGTAAAGAGGATGTAATGGGGCTAAGGTTAACGGTGAGAAGTAGAATAATTTAGGATAAGTAGAGCTATTAGTCAAAGGACTAGGGGGCAAGAATACTTCTATAACCAATGCCCAGATAATAATTTACACCATAATTGCAAATTGAGCAACAAACCCTACAAATAAAATCTCAAGCGAGGAATCAAACAAGCTTATTGCAATAGTCCCATGCTAACCACTTTATTCACAACTTCTCTATTTTTTTCTTTTATTTTTCTTTTCTCTTTTCTTTTTCTCCTTTTTTTAATCATTATTTTCTTTTTTTGAGAAGCAAAAATAGATGCATGTGGATAGCATTGGAAACACAAAATCAATTTGCCATTGATGTGGTACCCAAGGTGGATCAACTTCCTAAGCACACCAAGCTAAAATATAGAAGTGTTAATCCACTAGACCTTGACAAAGGTATAGAGAGTCTGCATAGGCCCAGTGTGCAATGGATGGAATGCAATAACAAAAATAGGAAGAAGGTATAAATGGCTAGCAAAAGGGGTAGTACACATCAACAGGCAGCTTTTTGGCTTATGTGGCGATATAAAACAAAGATTGCCTCAATCAAATCAACACATGCAAATGCTAAATGCGATTTCAAAGAGAACAAGACCAAGTTCTAAAGATGCATCATAGAGGAGTCGTACATGAAAGAAAGTTTGAGGCTACATGTAATGAATAGTCATTAAGCTCAAGATCTCATAGGTAAACCTACCACAGTCAAGCAACATACTTCAAGATATGTCCCACTTATCAAAGTCAACCCTGTCAAGCTGCATGAGTCTTAAGGGCAATTTGCATGCAACATAGGGCAAAAGAACTATCGATAGCAACGTCAAACATAGTTTCACAAAACTCACACCTGGACAGGCCACACTTCAACCCACGATCGACATGATCGATCGATCATCACCCCCTATATTTTCATCATAAGAGGGATTTTCATAAACTTTTATTCATTTTTTTCAGTGGCAATAAAATTAACTACGAAAGCAATAAAACATACAAAGGATAACGGAGAGAAGGGTAAGAAGTAGTACCTGGAAAACTTATGAATGTCCAAGTTGTTGTTATGATGCAAAGTCTAGCATATGTGCTCTAAACTTAATGCTTTACTAAACGAAAAATGCAAAATAACCTAGTGAAACTATATAAAGTCCTATCTATATGATGCGAATGCAAGTGATGTTAATCGACCCAACCCTAGGATCCATAATTTCACCCAAGGAGCTGCAAACTCACCCTCCCATGCTTGAGACTTTCATTAGCCTCAATGAAAAGAACACACAAAAAGAATAAGGGAAAGGGAAAAGTCATGGTGCAAAGCGGAAAAATGGGAGGGATGAGGGGGGAGGGGAAGAAATGACGTACCCTTTTTTTGTGCAAATAGCTTGGGTTGCCTCCCAAGAAATGCTCGTTTTAGGTCCTTAGCTTGACCCTTACCTCATATGGTAGACAATAGTGACTAGCGAGGTGAACTAATGGAGACATGGAGTGCTGTTGTAGCATCCACTACTTCTCTAGTGCGATAAAAAGAAGCCACCAAGGCTAGCTGGGATAGGCGAAGGAAGATCAGGAAAGGTTACAGAGCTCATATGGGGGCCTCCATTCCTATCAAACGCCTTGAAGCCAGGAACAGTTGCAGGAGGGATGGAATGCATAGAAATTGCAGGAGATAGGTGAATAGCATTAGTTATAGACGTTGTGTATGGAGGGAAATAGAAATCTACCCTCTCCCCACACAACTGAAAAAACATGGTACCAGTCTGCACACCGATCACCACCCTGGCCGTAGCTAAAAATGGCCTCCATAAAACGATGGGGATCTGGGAGCTCTAATCTATATCCATGATAATAAAATCACATGGGATGATAAACTTACCCACCTGTACTGGAACATCTTCCCGAAGACCCACAGGTCACTTGATGAAGCAGTTTGTTAGTTTTATGCTCATAGTGTCAGGTCTAGCAATTTAAGCTTCTGCTAGAGAGAGAGTGGAATAAAGCTCACACTAGCTCCCAAGTCACAAAGGGCTTTCTCGATCTGTATATCCCCTATGCAGCATGGGATAAAGAAGCTACCAGGATCTTGCAGCTTTGAAGGTGACCTGCTCCATAAGATTGCACTATAGGCTTCTCTAATAGAAGCCACTGAAATGTCCCCCAGCTTGCTTTTTTGGAAAAAAGCTCTGTCAAAAATTTTAGATAAGTTGGAGCTTCCTTGAGAGCCTCCAAGAAAAGGGCATTGACATGGATCCTCTTCAGCATATCGAGGAATCTCGTGCATCGAGGCTCAAGCTTGGATAGCTTAGCCCATACTACCCTCTGGGGGAAAGGGATAGATAGCTGATAGGGTTGGACTGGGGCCGAAGGACTAATCTTTCTATTAGAGCTTGAACTCTCTTCTTTCTTGCTCCCCTCTGTTCCTGCAGAATCAGGAACTGAAACTGACTCCTGGAGAATTATCATAGGGCTCTCCTCTAACCCTTCTCCCATTGCAGAAACAGTATTGATTTGACCCCAGGGGTTGGTCTCAGGCTGGCTTGGTAGATGCCCTTAAGGTCCGGGCAGATGGCTAACCTGCTAGGCAATCTGAGCGATCTGGGTGTCTATTGCTTTCTAGTGGCAGGCCATAACATCAAACTTGGAGGTCAGTTGATTGATCGACTCACTAAGAGCTTCATTGGCCTTGGTTTACGTCGGTATGAAATGCTCCATGAAGCTCTCTAAGTTGGACTTGGGTTGAGAAGGTGGGTTGTAGAGAGCTCTATATAGGAAGTCAGGTGGCTACATAGAACTCTGGGGACTCTTCCAACCTTGATTGTAGGTAGTGGAGTAAGAATTGTTATGTGGTGCGGTGTTAAAGCTATGCAGAGTGTTAGTGTGCTCAATGGTAGAGGGAACATTGCAGCACTCAACAAATACATGACCCTACACATCAAAAGTTTCATAAAAAGCAACGCCTATTGGTGACCCCAAAGAACTGGCCAGAATAGGAGGAGTACCCACTCTGTCGAGTTGCTATGCTAAGACATCCACCCTACTGGCCAAAAGTATCATAGCATCGACCTCATACCTACCACCGCTCTTCTTTGGGGAGACTATCTCACTCGACTAGTGGTAATTATTGGAAGTCATCTCTTCTAACAAAGCCTTTGTTACTTCTATGAACCTCCCCATGAGAGCACCTCTCACGGCAACATCTACTAATATCTTCACTGACTACTCTAGCCCAATGTAGAGTGTTTGGACTAAGAGCCAGTCAGGAATACTATGATGGGAGCATTACCGCTGAAGGTCCTTGAACCTCTCCCAAGCCTGATATAGTGACTCTCCGTCCTGCTGAGCAAAGTTGGTGATGTCTATCCTCAGCTTTGCAGTCTTGCCAAGTAGGAAGTATTTGCTGAGGAAGGCTTTGAAGAGAACTTCCCAAGTAGTGAATAAGTTGGGTTCTTATTCTGCAACCAGTCACTAGCTCTATCCTTCAGTGAGAAAGGAAGGATCCACAGTCGAATGACATCAGTGGATAACCAATTATGCTTGATAGTGTTGCATTTCGCAAGGATGGGGCTCAGCTCAAAGTTGTTAGCCTCAATTGCAAGGCTAATAATGGATGAAGAAAGGCCTGATGCATACGGTATGGCATAGTTTTGCAACACTTTGTTATCTCTCTCAGCCATCACATCTTCCACCTTCTTTTTTCTTCTCGTTTCTCTACCCCGCTGTCATGCAGTTGCTTTGATCTCAGGATTGATTTGGACAAGGTTTTGATTCTCTTGACTCCTCCTGTGCATACAAAACAAACACTACCCAAGCGTAAATGGTATCTAGCGAGAATAAGGAATGAACTAAAAAGGACAAAAAAAAAAAAAGAAATAAAACCCTAGTCTGTAGTATGTAAACCGGTTCTGATGTTGAAAGAAATAAGCTCCCTAACAACGGCGCTGAAAAAATATTGTATAAAAGTGCCGCAAGTGCACGGTGTAACTATAGCTAGTAACTGGCAAGTACGACTCGTATCCATAAGGAACTTGCTTTCAGCTACCAGAACTAGTCAATTTACTCAATCTAGGCAAATAAAAGTCGTCGGTTTGGATATAAACTGCGATAATGGTAACAACTAAAGAATTGAATAAGATAGCAGAATAGCAAAATGGCTAGATTGGAATTAATAGCATGATTGTGCTAGTGAACCAATTATTGACCCCATCGGACAAATCCAAGCATGCATTATGAGTGATAGATTGTCAATTATGTCCATCCCCTCCCTCTTTCAAGGGTTAAAGACTATTTTTAGAACTATAGTCATCTTTTCTCATACGACTAAAAATTAAAGCATTACAAGGTCTAACAATCTCGAATCCCAATTAAAACCTAAATTATTTTTATATTAAAATCCTAATTGTCCACTAAGTCACATTAGGTAAAAGTTTCATCTTTCAATGGTCCCCTAAACCCTAATAACAATGGATGAATGCTCTCTCGAGCAATTCTATGAACATGGGGTACGTATAGTAGAAATCATAAACAAAAACAAGGGGAAAGAAAGGGTTTGGGGCTAAATCATGATTCAACTACACATACAACAACAACAACAACAACAATAACTCCCAGTGTGGGTTCCGCTTTTGCAGGGTCTGGGGGATCCAGCTGTAGGCAACCTTACCCCTACCGGCATTCCTACCCATAGAGAAGCCGATTCCAAGAGACCCACAAAAAGAGTTTTGCGAAAATAATTTATAGAAGAAAGATTTTGTGAAAACATTTAATGGGAAAACATTTGATATAAGAAAGATTCTATAGCGAGGGATGGCTGAGATAAATAAAAGATCATTTGTTGAAGCTATGAAATAAAAGGACAATATAAAGGAGGAAGGTACTATACCTGGACACCCAGCTATAAGTAAACTAGAACTCTTCTCCGAAGACAGTACAACCTGTAAATAAACCTAACATCCGAAAAAACCACTACCAGTACTAAGCCACAGCAGCCAAAAGAAAACTACGGGGTCGACTCTCCGTGATCTAAGATCTTAATCCTATCCCGCCACAGCTTCCTATCCTGCGCCATGTCCTCCGTCAAACCGACAACTTTTAAGTCCTCTCTAATCACCTCGTCCAAGCTCTTCTTTGGCCGTCCCGACCCTCTTCTGCCTTCGGGGATGTTGATCCTCACACATCTCCTCACTGGAGCGTCCACACTCCTCCTTTTCACATGACCAAACCATCGGAGTCTTGCTTCTCTCATCTTATCTCCGATAGGAGCTACTTTAACTAAGTCCCTGATAACTTTCTTCCTAATTTTGTCTGTCCTCGTATACCTACACATCCACCTTATCATCCTCATCTCTGCTACCTTCAGCCTTTGAACTTGCGTCTTTTTTAAAGGCTAACATTCCGATCCATAAAGAACGGCCGATCTAACTACCATGCGATAGACTTGTGATTCAACTACACATAATCGGTGTTAATCCCAGCCTAAGTTGGGAGATTTAGCCTAAAATCATATTCATAATAACAATCACAAAACCCAATTCAATAGACATGACAAATGCAAAACCCTAGAATAACAATGAAGAGTAGAGAGAGAATCAAGAAACAAACTTGAATTAATCATATGGGGAAAGTAGAACAATCTTCAATGCTAGCAATTCAATCCAAAAGTGTTGAGAAACTCCCCCCACAAAACCCTAAAAAATTGCCTAACAAGAGTGCCCTCTAAAGAAAAAGATCTCCCTCTAACAGTGCAGAGGAAAAGCTTTAAGTTGTGAAAACCATCGCGACACACGGCCATGCCTCGATGCACGCCTGGCCGTGCGTACACACAAGGGCACCACGCACAGCTGTGCGTGCCTAACTGTGTGGAGGTTCATGTCCTGTAGCACGGTTGTGCGCCCTATATGCACGGCCGTGCCCCATTCTACCCATCCTTCTTTGGTTCATGGGGCTCCGTTAGGCATCTGTTCTTCATTGTAACTCATCCCTATGGTCGTCCTTTCCATCAAAACCTAAAGATTTCTCTTGAAAGTAACACAAACTACTTTATAAGCACAATTGAATCAAAAGAGGTAAATTTGACCCCTTCTCATCTAGATTTGACCTATAAACAATGAGAAACAAGGATCAAACAAGAGCTAAAATGAGGTTAAAATAGAGATTTATCAAAAATTGAAACAACATTAATTTAGAAAATGATTAAATGTCTTCTTATAAGATGGTGTCTCAGTTCTTAAATGGATTAATAACTCAATTTTTATGAGATCTGTGTAAGACTCTTGTTTTGAAGAAGGGTAAGTAGTTTGGAATAAAGAATGTCGTAAAATATTGTACATTGATCTAAAGTTTATTATATTATGTGTTAAATTTTAAAAAGAAATATGCGATTAAATAGTTGAAGAATGATACAACACAACTTGTAATTGTAAAAAGTCATCTTATTATTTATAGTTTGTAGAATTACAAAGTGCACGTACAATACTTCCTCTGCAATGGAGTTGATTTTATAAAGTGTCATCTGCATCTATGGTTTGTGCAACTAGTGAGTACTGAAGGCTTTTAACTGATAATCGTGCCTAACTACTGAATATTAAGTAAATTGGAAATCATGTGTTACACAATTGGGCGATGATATACATCTTACCATAAGACATTCTTAAATCTCTTAGTTTGACACAAACTAATGGGTTCTATGATTTAAAATCATCACATTTTTATAATTATATTAATTACAAATTGCAAAGCCTATTCGTTGATTACGTTGACCGATATAAAATGATATCCTATTTGGGTCAACCCTAATCGCAACAGATGGGATACGCGTAATTTTATAACTGTGAAAATTGTGTGTAAAAAGATGATTTTACACAGTTTATAAATTGTAATATGTTTCTCCCACTTAATCATATTATTTTTTTGAAATTTAAAGCATAATATTATAATTTTTAAGTTAAGACAAGATACTTAATAAATGTCTTGCATTAAAACATTTATCATTTTGGTTACACTATAAGGCAACACATGATATTTTTCTTATGTCTTGCTGCCAATTCTTCATCATCACTTTGTTAATTTTAAATGAGGTCATCTTATAAATTATTTCTAAAATGATTTTTGATGAATTTAGCTTTTATTAAATTTATGGTTCAATATTCTTCCTTATCTCATAATTTTCGCGACAAGAGATAATTTTGCTCAAGATTCATTTTTATTTTTTTTTCAAATTAAAATTACATATGAGACATTAAGCTTGATCTACATTGCTTTTGGTTTCACTTGAATTTTTCAAAATTATAGCATGTCATCTACCCTAGAAACAAATTTTGGTCAAAATGACTTTTAAAGTCTTCACTTTTAAAATCTCCGCGTAATTAGGGTTTACCTCATAACAATAGGCATTTTAAACAAGGAAAAGATGGGAATTCGATGTCAATGCCCCTGACTTTTTTCCTAATTATTTTTCTTGAACCGCCACCGAGTCAAACTTGATAGTTTGACGACATGTTACGGTCGTGGCAGCGGTTTGACAAAAAGTCAATTTACTTAATCAAATACACACCCACACACACAAAAACACACACACACACACACACACATGCACTCACACAAACACATATATGTGTGTGCGCACGCGCACACACATGTACAAGTGTCTATAAATGCACACGCGCACACACATGTACAAGTGTCTATAAATGCACATACATGTATGTATGTATGCATGTACGTACGCATGGATGGATGTAAGCATGTATGAATGTACGCATGTGTGCGTGCATGGGTCTGCATATGCCTGTACAAACACGATACACACACGCACAAACACAGATATACAATATATATATATATA